>CAJHNH020007512.1:367819-397062 GCA_905116865.2 Candidula unifasciata
AAAAAAGGGGGAATTCTGAGACTAACAAAAGATACCACAGTAGTATGTCTGCAAAATATCCTTGCACAGCTGACCTTTGTAGATAGGTTCTAAGTGCTGCTTGCAGCTATACCCCAAGGTGTTCTTAAAGACCCTGCACGAAGCCCCCTTAAACATCCTGCATGAAGCCCCCCTTAAACATCCTGCATGAAGCTCCCTTAAACATCCTGCATGAAGCCCCCTTAAACATCCTGCATGAAGCCCAGTTAAACATCCTGCATGAAAGGCCACCTTAAACATCCTGCATGAAGCTTCCATTCCTTAAACATCCTGCATGAAGCCCCATTAACACATCCTGCATGAATGCCACCTTAAACATCCTGACATGAAGCTAGCTCTCAAAACATCCTGCATTGAAGCTCCGATTAAACAGCCTGCATAAAGCTCCCCTTAAAACATAATGCAATTAAAGCCTCCCTTAAACATCCTGCCATAAAGCTCCCGTAACATCCTGCATAAAAGCTACCCTTAAACATCCTGCATGAAGCCCCCTTAAACATCCTGCATAAAGCTCCCCTTAAACATCCTGCATGAAGCTCCCCTTAAACATCCTGCATGAAAGCTCCCCGTAAACATCCTGCATGAAGCCCCCCTTAAACATCCTGCATAAAGCCCCCTTAAACATCCCTGCATGAAGCTCCCTAAACATCCTGCATGAAGCCCCCTTAAACATCCTGCATGAAGCCCCCTTAAACACCCTGCATGAAGCCCCCTTAAACATCCTGCATGAAGCTCCCCTTAAACATCCTGCATGAAGCCCCCTTAAACATCCTGCATAAAGCTCCCCTTAAACATCCTGCATGAAGCTCCCCTTAAACATCCTGCCCCCTTAAACACCCTGCATGAAGCCCCCCTTAAACATCCTGCATGAAGCTCCCTTAAACATCCTGCATGAAGCTCCCCTTAAACATCCTGCATGAAGCCCCCCTTAAACATCCTGCATGAAGCCCCCTTAAACATCCTGCATGAAGCCCCCTTAAACATCCTGCATAAAGCTTCCCTTAAACATCCTGCATAAAGCTCCCCTTAAACATCCTGCATAAAGCTCCCCTTAAACATCCTGCATAAAGCTCCCCTTAAACACCCTGCATGAAGCCCCCTTAAACATCCTGCATAAAGCTCCCCTTAAACACCCTGCATGAAGCTCCCCTTAAACATCCTGCATAAAGCTCCCCTTAAACACCCTGCATGAAGCTCCCTTAAACACCCTGCATGAAGCTCCCCTTAAACATCCTGCATGAAGCTCCCCTTAAACACCCTGAATGAAGCCCCCCTTAAACACCCTGCATAAAGCCCTAAAGAGATCTAGGGGTCTGAAAAAAAAGTCTTGGATACCTCAGTCGGAGTGCTCTACTACGGAATTACTCGCACATAACTTGGAACCTACATATACTGGGATTGTGAAAATGCGTTCACATCACCCAAGCCTCATACCCTTCTATAAACAGGCATCATTTTTGGTTGTAAAGTTTAGAATTTACCACATCCATTCTTAGTCGTATAGTTTACTGTCTAGAATCTGCCACATCCATTTTATAGAATCTTAACATTGTGCGACCATGCACAATCAGCATTCTAGATCTGCAGCTGTAACTGAGCTCGAACAGTCGATTGTCTCCGAGGCCAGTTCGCCTTATCACAAATCTAAACAAACTCGGTCGGTGGCCGGGTGTATATAAGACAGGTGCTGGTGAAGTCCGGTACTAAACAGATTCCAGATCATATCCCACATCGTGTCACATCGTAGCAACACCATGATGTCTCTGAGATTGTGTTTGACCGTGCTTGTCTGTGTCGCTTTGGCGGCAGCGCTGACTAAGAAGTCCTCTAGGAGAGTTCGGTCAGTCAACGAGAGACCCAACATAGCTAAGAGACAAGGTAAACAATCAGCTCTCGTGTCGCATTCTGGCTTTTCTTTAGAGGAATAGAGTGGCAAGTTATCTTGGCTGCCAAAACGGTGGTTGAAGTTCAGTTATCGATCAAAAGCAAGGCCTGTCCCCATCAGTCCAGCTTTTGGGTCAACCCAGTCTCTATTACACGGCTCTTTGGTCAACCCTGTCTTTTCTACACGGCTCTTCGGTCAATTCCGTCTCTGTTCCACGACTCTTGGGTCAACCTAATCTCTTTTACACGTCACTTCGTCAACCCATTCTCTTCTACACGTATCTTTGGTCAGCCCTGTCTCTTCTCTACAGCTCTTGGGACAACCCAGTCACTTTCTCATAACACTTGAGTCAACATGGTATCCTCTTCGGTCAACCCAGTCTGTTTTACACGTCTCTTCGGTCAACCCAGTCTATTTTATATGGCTCTTGGTCCAGCGATTTTATAAAAATGGCTACTAGAAACTGTTTCGACTTCTCTGTTTCTGTGTCTCAGGAATGATAACGATGGTGGAATTGATCACAAAATCACATATGCCGTGTCTTCAAATGTGTTGTCCGGTATTCAACTGCTCAACAAACTATAAGTTACAGTTTTACTTAATTACTCTTTAATCAATCAGTCAAACAATCAATCAATCAGCCCTTAGAGACCGTGGCTTTCTTTACGACACGCCTGAATGTCTCTCTCTAGCCATTTCTAAGGCCCTGTGAACTTTCAGAGCCAATGTATTTTCAATGACCTTATCAACGGTCTCCATCCGCTGAAACACACATAATATAGTTAGTGGTTATTTTATGTTTCGTTTCGCATCATCTCGTGCTGACGTAGAAGCTGCTGCATCGGGAAACTGAGCAATCAAGAGAATGTCTTGTGTGCAACAACATAACATAATACTGCTTTTGTTTCTGGTATTGGCGCACTGGCAACCTGTCTGATACTGTTTTGTACAAGAAGAACCTTGCAGCTCTGCCCAGTAATTCCTGTGGGTGTGATCTACGAGAACACACTTGCCCGCTAATGGAGATGATAGTGTGCACTGAAGCTGCTGTTTGAGACAGAATAGAACAGTGTCACAGGTTCAGGGAACCGACACCGCCCTACCCCCTTTTTCCCAATCCATTAAAATAAGGGTTTAAAATTCGACACCCAGGTCCGCAAGAAAGGTCTCCAGCTGACGTCATCAGTCAAGAAACACGAAATCTGACTAGAAAACCTACCAGCCTGTACGTACATCTGCTACCGGAAAGTATCAACCGGAATCAGTCTTCTTATTCTCTTCCCTTTACCATACAAGTTGTGTGTAGGGTGGGTTGGAGATGGTCTTTATTCCTCAAGGCTGTTCCTAATGCCACCGTTCTACGTTCTGTGTGGTCTTCTCCTAGGTCTGTGTTCATTATATTTATTCAACGGGCAGATTGTATCAGCGCATTCTCATCAGATGGCCAAACCATCTCATCTGTTGCTCTTTGAAAACAAATCTTGTTTAGGTGCATAATAATAATAATAATGTTGTTGTTGTGTTGTTGTATACAAATGGTAACGATATACAGTTATATTTGAAATATTATAAAACTTTTAACAGAGATACGTAGTTGGGGCCCACCTAGCTTCCTTACAGGTTTCATGAGGGATTTGGGGGAAAAAAAGGGGGGGGGGGAGGGTGTGCTGTAATGTAGTTTCTAAGAAAGAAAAAATCCCCAAATATTTTATTGAAAGATAATCATACACATGAAATGATAGATTGGTTTCCAAATCTAGTCTATGCAATGACAGATAGATCGGTTTCCAAATCTAGTCTATGCAATGACAGATAGATCGGTTTTTAAACCTAGTCTATGCAATGACAGATAGATCGGTTTCCAAATCTAGTCTATGCAATGACAGATAGATCGGTTTTTAAACCTAGTCTATGCAATGACAGATAGATCGGTTTTTAAACCTAGTCTATGCAATGACAGATAGATCGGTTTTTAAACCTAGTATATGCATGACCAGATGTATCGGTTTTTTAAACCTAGTCTATGCAATGACAGATAGATCGGTTTTTAAACCTAGTCTATGCAATGACAGATAGATCGGTTTTTAAACCTAGTCTATGCAGTGACAGATAGATCGGTTTTCAAACCTAGTCTATGCAATGACAGATAGATCGGTTTTCAAACCTAGTCTATGCAATGACAGATAGATCGGTTTTCAAATCTAGTCTATGCAATGACATCAGAGGCAATGTGATCGCCAGTGGTCAGGAAACAAAAGATTTTTTTTCAAGAATGACTGAACCAGTCCAGAACTGACATCGCTGGACTGGAACACTCCCATACTTACCCATTCCCAGTCGTCAGTAACCAACAAATCGTCAACAATAATAAACCTTTTCCTTCCCTTCTGACCAAGTCTCTTTTACCGTTTGAGGTGTCGTTGCTATCATTGTTATTTCATGCGTGGGCCTTTCCCTCTGCTGTAGTTGTACATTGTAAACTACGGTAATTATAAGACGCGTGCCTGTCTTACTGCAGAAGTTACTATGAATGCTGTCTATGATCCACGATTAATTTTAACCAGGATTTTACCGGCGCTAGATAAACGTGTGTACAGGCAGTAAACATATTATTCGCTTGCTCAGTGTCGAATGGTTTTTTTCCTAGAAACTTGACCATCGCCTCGAGAGAATGTGACAAAGAATGCCAGAAATAGCTTATTGTTGTTTCTGTTTGGTTTGTTGACCTTATAAACGTGATACATGTTTTTCTTGTCAAGATCTGTCGGCGTCTGAGGCTTAGTCGTTGCCTACGTGTTTCGTAATGCCGCGGTGCCGGATTGAGTCCCAGCTAGAGGCGAGTTGGCAGCACACCACTTTACGTTGGATTCGACACGGTTGTGGAGAGCGTACCGTTCTGTTGCAATGACAAACTACTGAACGGAAATTTACATAGTTTTGGTCTTAGTCTTAGGCGAGGTTTTAACTTCAGTGCAGTTGGGTCACCCCATACGTTGTCCGCCAATATGCCAGTAAAATGTGATGACATGTTCCTCACTGTCGCATTTAAATAGCTGGCTAACAAACAATTAGTCCAGGAATAATCCAGAAATGTGCGTACGCAGTAAATGAATATGGCAGTTGCTAGAGGTGCCAAAGCCAACAGTCGCCACCAGAAATGCAGTTTGTCGTTGATGGATTTACTCGGGCAAATTAAGTTGGCTATACACACGTAGAATTATTACATAAAGTATTTCACCAGCTCATACGTAAAACGGTTACCGTTCATTTTGAAAACTATAACTCAAACGCTGCAAAGAAAAGGAATTCAACATGAGAAACAGCAAACAGTGTTGCGCCACAAAAATGTGCATAGAAAAGCAACAACAGGGGGAAAAAAGTAAAAAATAAATAAATTTTAAAAAAACTCTGCAACGACCCGTAAAAGACATGTAACTAACTTTTCATGGTCGAGTATATGTGAACTCAACTAGACTGCAGATGTACAGCAAAATTTGTACTAATGTGTGTCCCCAACTGTAGAATCTGACATGTACTAAAGTGTGTCCCTCAACTGTAGAATCTGACATGTACTAAAGTGTGTCCCTCAACTGTAGAATCTGACATGTGCTAAAGTGTGTCCCCCAACTGCAGAATCTGACATGAACTAAAGTGTGTCCCCCAACTGTAGAATCTGACATGTGCTAAAGTGTGTCTCCCAACTGTAGAATCTGACATGTGCTAAAGTGTGTCCCCCAACTGTAGAATCTGACATGTGCTAAAGTGTGTCCCCCAACTGTAGAATCTGACATGTACTAAAGTGTGTCCCCCAACTGCAGAATCTGACATGAACTAAAGTGTGTCCCCCAACTGTAGAATCTGACATGTGCTAAAGTGTGTCCCCCAACTGTAAAATCTGACATGTGCTAAAGTGTGTCCCCCAACTGTAGAATCTGACATGTACTAAAGTGTGTCCCCCAACTGTAGAATCTGACATGTACTAAAGTGTGTCCCCCAACTGTAGAATCTGACATGTGCTAAAAGTGTGTCCCCCAACTGTAAAATCTGACATGGTGCTAAAGTGTGTCCCCCAACTGTAGAATCTGACATGTACTAAAGTGTGTCCCCCAACTGTAGAATCTGACATGTACTAAAGTGTGTCCCCCAACTGTAGAATCTGACATGTACTAAAGTGTGTCCCCCAACTGTAGAATCTGACATGTACTAAAGTGTGTCCCCCAACTGTAAAATCTGACATGTGCTAAAGTGTGTCTCCCAACTGTAGAATCTGACATGTACTAAAGTGTGTCCCCCAACTGTAGAATCTGACATGTACTAAAGTGTGTCCCCCAACTGTAGAATCTGACATGTACTAAAGTGTGTCCCCCAACTGTAAAATCTGACATGTGCTAAAGTGTGTCCCCCAACTGTAAAATCTGACATGTGCTAAAGTGTGTCTCCCAACTGTAGAATCTGACATGTACTAAAGTGTGTCTCCCAACTGTAGAATCTGACATGTACTAAAGTGTGTCCCCCAACTGTAGAATCTGACATGTACTAAAGTGTGTCCCCCAACTGTAAAATCTGACATGTGCTAAAGTGTGTCCCCCAACTGTAGAATCTGACATGTACTAAAGTGTGTCCCTCAACTGTAGAATCTGACATGTACTAAAGTGTGTCCCCCAACTGTAGAATCTGACATGTACTAAAGTGTGTCCCCCAACTGTAGAATCTGACATGTGCTAAAGTGTGTCCCCCAACTGTAGAATCTGACATGTGCTAATGTGTGTCCCCCAACTGTAGAATCTGACATGTGCTAAAGTGTGTCTCCCAACTGTAGAATCTGACATGTGCTAAAGTGTGTCTCCCAACTGTAGAATCTGACATGTGCTAAAGTGTGTCCCCCAACTGTAGAATCTGACATGTACTAAAGTGTGTCCCCCAACTATAGAATCTGACATGTACTAAAGTGTGTCCCCCAACTGTAGAATCTGACATGTACTAAAGTGTGTCCCCCAACTGTAGAATCTGACATGTGCTAAAGTGTGTCCCCAACAGCAAAATGTGACATGTGCTAATGTATGTCCCCAACAGCCACGTGTAAGGACAACGAGTTCAAGTGTAACGACGGCTTGTGCGTCCAGTCCGAGTGGGTCTGTGACACCGAGAGGGACTGCTACGATGGTTCTGACGAAGCAGGATGTCGTGAGTTTTCTTATATTACGTTTGAATTTTCCTTACCTGTACCGTAATCATAATCATCATCATCACCAACACCACTAGCATCATCATCATCATTGCAGTGACTCTCCTCGGGCTCTATTCATGCTGTCTCTGCTGAAACATCAACAGATACTTCACCGCAACAAACTTGAACAGGCACAAACGTTGAGTGACACCAGGCAGAGTATTTAGTTTATTCTCCAACGATGTCTTCTCGATCAAAACAATACGCAGAGGTATATCTCCTAAGGATCTAGCTATATTCATGAACATCAATTTACTTACGTAAAATATACAGGATTCTCAGTGTCAAGATATCTCACGCTTGGACTTCACGACTCACAAATCCGCATCACAAAATACCCAAGCAGAACTGTCATTTTCGCCTCCATTTTGTGTTTTTCAAGGACTGATTAGCCAGGTTTCTTCGGGCTCGTGGGTTGAAGGCATTCACTCGTTCTTATCTGGATACATTCAGCTCAAGCACTCCAACCTCAACAAGACCAGATGTAAATCAAGACTAGAGTATCCCACTATTACACGGCTTAAGTAGCTTCTTCCTTTCCTCGTGAACTTTCATAATGTTCTCACTCATTCATGTTATCCCCGCTTGGCACGCTTTTAGCCAAATTGTACAAAGTTAACGTTATGCTCGATTTGACACTCAATTCGTTCACACATACATTATTGTTAAGACCACCCACTCAAAATAGTTTATGATAATGAGATAGGAAGGAGAAAATGACTCCTCACAATCACAATTAACATTCTCCTACTTCTTCTTCCCCTCCTACTCCTCATTATCATCACTCTTCTCGACATTATCATCACTCTCCTCGTCATTATCATACTCCTTCTCTTCTTTGTCATCCATGTCCTCAGTAATTTTATCCTCCCCTTTTCATTATCACTATTTTTATTATCACTGTCATCCTCTTTTTCATATATAATTATTAGGGCTGTACCGAATATTCGCTTCGTATTCGCTTCGGGACCGAATAGTGGATCTATTGACTATTCGGTATTCGGCCGAATAGTTGTGGTCGGGTCGAATGCGAATAGTAGTTACCTTACACCCGCTTCTGCATAAACGGCCTTAATGTTGACAACATGAAACGATTGGTTTTGTTGAAAGCTAATGCAGCTTTCTTGCATTAAATAAGCTGTCAGTGACATTTTCCAAGTTTAGTTACTTGTTTTAATACTTTGGATTCTTTCATTCCTAGTAATAAGTTACCAAAGACTAAAGGATGCAAAACATAAAATGTTTTTAAATGTTTACTAATCTGTACTAATCTAATTAGACATGGAAAGAATATAAACTCCGGCCACATCCAAGTCGATAATATGAAAATCAAACGTACGGAAACATATACATACTTGTGGGCCAACTTCAACTGCTTCAACATGCTGAGAGAAGAAATACAATCTAGAATACAATCTGGAAATAAAGATACTATGTCCTTCAACATCTGCTAAGTGTCTGTCTCGCAACACCAAGATCAAAATATATAAAACGTTGATAAGACCAGTCGTTTTATATGGCTCTGAAACTAGGAGCAGAAATAAAAGAGATGAGGCCTTATTACAAGTTTTCGAAAACAGTCTTACGACAAATCTTTGGACCATTCAAAGATGCTAACAGCGGGGAATGGTGTGTGAGAAGCAGCAACGTAACACATAATCTGTTTAAATAACCATTGATCTGGCATCATGAGAGCTAACAGACTAAAATGGTTGGGGCATATTGAAAGAATGTCAGATGACAGAGAAGTAAAAACTGTATACACCTGAGAGAGGAATGGGCGTAGACCACGAGGTAGACAAAAAAGAAGTTCGAGAGATAATATCCAGCCAGACCTGCAAACAACTAGTGTCACAAATTGTGAAGATAAGGCCAGCCAGAGAACGAACGAAAGAACGATCGAATAAACTTTATTTTGAAAGGGTTACAAATTGGGCACGCAGGCCCGTCTGACATTCGGCCCTTCTAAGCACACAATTTTCAGAGTACCAATGCCTGTTATCAGTAATGCATGTCATGGATATAATAAGGAAATAAACATTATAGAATAATGCATACTCACATCATGTGTACACAGTCTTACAACACTCACACACACGTATATATACTTTTACATTCTCATACATGCACACATCATACACAGACATACCTAATACATACATACACGCATCTACATACATAGACAAACAACAAAAACACACACACATATATGGACATACATGCACACACACATTCCATACATACACACCTACACGTGCATGCATACACACACATACAATTACATGTACAGACACCTACAATCACACATTTACACTCACATGCAAAATACATATATATATACACACAAACATACATACATACATACATACATACACACGTCTATACATACACCTACATCTGTACACACATACATACATACTTGCATACATACCTAACTACACACACACACATACTTACACAGATACATATGCATACATACATCCACCAACACGCATACATACACACATACATGCATACATACACCCACATACATGAGACGAGTGATATTAACCCCAAGGGCTTAGAATGCAAAAGAAGAAAATGACTTTTATGTGCTACTTAATGTGAAGTAAAAGTTCAGAGTACATTTGACATTATGAATATATTTTATACACTATACACTTTTCGTATTCGTATTCGGCAGAATAGTTTGTCCCGTTATTCGTATTCTGCCGAATAGTGAAAATCACTATTCGGTACAGCCCTAATTATTATCATCCTTCTCGTCATCATCATCATCATCTTAAAAAATCATCATCCTCTTTATTATCATTTTTATTATCATCCTCATCATCTCCTTCTCATCGTCGCCCTCATCATTATCATCTTAGACACCATCATCATTTTCCTTCTCATCCTCATCGATGATAGCATTTATAAGATCATCGTTTTTTGTGTGTGGCCATTATTATAACTTTCATCTCTTGTGCCAACTTAACTTGTCTATTCCGCAGTTTTGTAGATTTACGACTGTCTATAAATGTCGATCTTATTCTATACACATTACCAGCACAACCAAGTTGGTTCGCGCATGTAATTTAATTGTTTCAACATTCTTCGTGCACGTAATGTTATTGTTTCAACATTATTCGTGCACGTAATTTGATTGTTTTAACATTATTCGTGCACGTAATTTGATTGTTTTAACATTATTCGTGCACGTAATTTTATTGATTTCAACATTGTTTGTGCACGTTATTTAATATGTTCCTGTTTTTGTCGACACACAGCCACCGACTGTACAGGTGAACATCAGGTCAAGTGTAACAACGGCAAGTGTGTGGCCTCCGAGTACAAGTGTGATGGCGAGAATGATTGCGGTGATAACACTGATGAAATCGGCTGTCGTGAGTTTGTCTATTTCATATTGTGTTGTCTGTTTTCTGGGTGTATTAACTTGGAGTCAGCGGTTAGGGTAGTAAGCAAAACCAATTGATGGTGATATAAGTGTTTACCCATGCATAGGATAGATGAACTTAACATACTCGATGCGAGATCACAACATCTAGGTCTGAAAATCCTTAAAAGGGAAAGACAAAGATAATGAGAATAAATCAGACAAATGGTAATGTGCTTTCTCTTATTGCTATCCCAGTTAAAGACTTGGTGTCGCACATCTAATGGGCAGTAATGTAGATAACGATGGGGGAACTGATAGAGATATAAAACTACGAATACAAAACGACAACAGGAGCTTTTGTAGCACTAGGAAATTTATGGAGGGAAACAAATAAGTTACAACTAATACTAAACTGAAAATTGTTAATTCTAATGCCGAATCAGTTTTGTTGAAACATGAAGAACAACAAAGGCAATCACTAATAAACTAAAAACATTCATTAACTGATACCTGAGCAGTATAGGGAGAATTAAATTATATGATAGAATCACTAGAGAGCACTAAACAAGTTCCAATGGGTTAGGAGGTGAAGAAAGGACGCTGGCTTTGGATAGGAAACACGCTTAGTGAACACAGGAACACAAAACTAGAGTGTCTTTGAATTAGAACCCACAGGAAGGAGCACATACAACAAGGAAGACAAAACTAGAGTGTCTGTGAATTAGAACCCACAGGAAGGAGCACATACAACAAGGAAGACAAAACTAGAGTGTCTGTGAATTAGAACCCACAGGAAGGAGCACATACAACAAGGAAGACAAAACTAGAGTGTCTTTGAATTAGAACCCACAGGAAGGAGCACATACAACAAGGAAGACCAAACTAGAGTGTCTTTGAATTAGAACCCACAGGAAGGAGCACATACAACAAGGAAGACAAAACTAGAGTGTCTTTGAATTAGAACCCACAGGAAGGAGCACATACAACAAGGAAGACAAAACTAGAGTGTCTGTGAATTAGAACCCACAGGAAGGAGCACATACAACAAGGAAGACAAAACTAGAGTGTCTGTGAATTAGAACCCACAGGAAGGAGCACATACAACAAGGAAGACAAAACTAGAGTGTCTGTGAATTAGAACCCACAGGAAGGAGCACATACAACAAGGAAGACAAAACTAGAGTGTCTGTGAATTAGAACCCACAGGAAGGAGCACATACAACAAGGAAGACAAAACTAGAGTGTCTTTGAATTAGAACCCACAGGAAGGAGCACATACAACAAGGAAGACAAAACTAGAGTGTCTTTGAATTAGAACCCACAGGAAGGAGCACATACAACAAGGAAGACAAAACTAGAGTGTCTTTGAATTAGAACCCACAGGAAGGAGCACATACAACAAGGAAGACAAAACTAGAGTGTCTTTGAATTAGAACCCACAGGAAGGAGCACATACAACAAGGAAGACAAAACTAGAGTGTCTTTGAATTAGAACCCACAGGAAGGAGCACATACAACAAGGAAGACAAAACTAGAGTGTCTTTGAATTAGAACCCACAGGAGCACATACAAGAAGGAAGACAAAACTAGAGTGTCTTTGAATTAGAACCCACAGGAAGGAGCACATACAACAAGGAAGACAAAACTAGAGTGTCTTTGAATTAGAACCCACAGGAAGGAGCACATACAAGAAGGAAGACAAAACTAGAGTGTCTTTGAATTAAAAACCACAGGAGCACATACAAGAAGGAAGACAAAACTAGAGTGTCTTTGAATTAGAACCCACAGGAAGGAGCACATACAACAAGGAAGACAAAACTAGAGTGTCTTTGAATTAGAACCCACAGGAAGGAGCACATACAACAAGGAAGACAAAACTAGAGTGTCTTTGAATTAGAACCCACAGGAAGGAGCACATACAAGAAGGAAGACAAAACTAGAGTGTGTTTGAATTAGAACCCACAGGAGCACATACAAGAAGGAAGACAAAACTAGAGTGTCTTTGAATTAGAACCCACAGGAAGGAGCACATACAAACAGGAAGACAAAAATAAAAAACAAACACACACTGAGAAGGTAGCTAAAGAGTGAAGTTAAAAAGATGGGCAGGACATGGGGAGAGTTGCATGTGACAGCAAAGGATAGAATGACATGGGGAGAGTTGCATGTGACAGCAAAGGATAGAACGACTTGGGGAGAGTTGCATGTGACAGCAAAGGATAGAACGACATGGGGAAGAGTTGCATGTGACAGCAAAGGATAGAACGACATGGGGAGAGTTGCATGTGACAGCAAAGGATAGAACGACTTGGGGAGAGTTGCATGTGACAGCAAAAGATAGAACGACATGGGGAGAGTTGCATGTGACAGCAAAGGATAGAACGACATGGGGGAGAGTTGCATGTGACAGCAAAGGATAGAACGACTTGGGGAGAGTTGCATGTGACAGCAAAGGATAGAACGACATGGGGGAGAGTTGCATGTGACAGCAAAGGATAGAACGACTTGGGGGAGAGTTGCATGTGACAGCAAAGGATAGAAACGACATGGGGAGAGTTGCATGTGACAGCAAAGGATAGAACGACATGGGGAGAGTTGCATGTGACAGCAAAGGATATAACGACATGGGGAGAGTTGCATGTGACAGCAAAGGATAGAACGACATGGGGAGAGTTGCATGTGACAGCAAAGGATAGAAAGACATGGGGAGAGTTGCATGTGACAGCAAAGGATAGAACGACTTGGGGAGAGTTGCATGTGACAGCAAATGATAGAGCGACATGGGGAGAGTTGCATGTGACAGCAAAGGATAGAACGACATGGGGAGAGTTGCATGTGACAGCAAAGGATAGAACGACATGGGGAGAGTTGCATGTGACAGCAAAGGATAGACGACCATGGGGAGAGTTGCATGTGACAGCAAAGGATTAGAACGACATGGGGAGAGTTGCATGTGACGGCAAAGGATAGAACGACATGGGGAGATTGCATGTGACAGCAAAGGATAGAACGACATGGGGAGAGTTGCATGTGACAGCAAAGGATAGAACGACTTGGGGAGAGTTGCATGTGACGGCAAAGGATAGAACGACATGGGGAGAGTTGCATGTGACAGCAAAGGATAGAACGACATGGGGAGAGTTGCATGTGACAGCAAAGGATAGAACGACATGGGGAGAGTTGCATGTGACAAGCAAAGGATAGAAACGACATGGGGAGAGTTGCATATGACAGCAAAGGATAGAACGACATGGGGAGAGTTGCATGTGACAGCAAAGGATAGAACGACATGGGGAGAGTTGCATGTGACAGCAAAGGATAGAACGACATGGGGAGAGTTGCATGTGACAGCAAAGGATAGAACGACATGGGGAGAGTTGCATATGACAGCAAAGGATAGAACGACATGGGGGAGAGTTGCATGTGACAGCAAAGGATAGAACGACATGGGGAGAGTTGCATGTGACAGCAAAGGATAGAACGACATGGGGAGAGTTGCATGTGACAGCAAAGGATAGAACGACATGGGGAGAGTTGCATGTGACAGCAAAGGATAGAACGACATAGGGAGAGTTGCATGTGACAGCAAAGGATAGAACGACATGGGGAGAGTTGCATGTGACAGCAAAGGATAGAACGACATGGGGAGAGTTGCATGTGACAGCAAAGGATAGAACGACATGGGGAGAGTTGCATGTGACAGCAAAGGATAGAACGACATGGGGAGAGTTGCATGTGACAGCAAAGGATAGAACGACATGGGGAGAGTTGCATGTGACAGCAAAGGATAGAACGACATGGGGAGAGTTGCATGTGACAGCAAAGGATAGAACGACATGGGGAGAGTTGCATGTGACAGCAAAGGATAGAAACGACATGGGGAGAGTTGCATGTGACAGCAAAGGATAGAACGACATGGGGAGAGTTGCATGTGACAGCAAAGGATAGAACGATATGGGGAGAGTTGCATGTGACAGCAAAGGATAGAACGACATGGGGAGAGTTGCATGTGACAGCAAAGGATAGAACGACATGGGGAGAGTTGCATATGACAGCAAAGGATAGAACGACATGGGGAGAGTTGCATGTGACAGCAAAGGATAGAACGACATGGGGAGAGTTGCATGTGACAGCAAAGGATAGAACGACATGGGGAGAGTTGCATGTGACAGCAAAGGATAGAATGACTTGGGGAGAGTTGCATATGACAGCAAAGGATAGAACGACTTGGGGTGAGCTTCCTTGACAGCCCGTGCTTCGGTAGGGGTTAGAAGGCAGAAGAAGAATGCATACGATGCATAACAGCATAATATGTATAGATTAAAGGTGATTTATGCAAGAGATAGGAGATTATATATTTCAGGTGCTTAGTGCAAGAGTATACATTTATGGATTACAGAAAGGTTTTCAATATATACTCCTGCATAAAACACTTTTAACATATACTCTTGTACAAAACACATTTAATATATACGCTTGCACAAAACAAATGTGATATATAATATTGCACAAAACACCTGTATTTGCACAAAACACCTGTATTTGCACAAAACACCTTTTATATATACTCTTGCACAAAATACCTTTAATATATGCTCTTGCACAAAGCACCTGTATTTGCACAAAACACCTTGAACAAATAATGTGGCACAACACACAGTGTGGGCGTATCATCACGTGTATGACTGACTGCTTCACCCTTGCCCGGTTTGTTCCCTGTCCACAGCTAGCAGTGACTGTGCACTGGGCGAGGTGAAATGCGACAATTTTATCTGTATTGAAAGCACTTGGTTCTGTGACGGCATAGACGACTGTGGCGATGGATTTGATGAGAGAAACTGCAGTGAGTATTCGTATTGTGTTATGTAATCACGGTAGACGTCACTTTCTATTGGGCATTCGAATGCCTGCTCAGTCCTCAAATGCAGCAGCCACTTTGAGGTACCTTTCTTAACTGTTGCCATGAGAAGTTGATCACAATGTTTCCTATCTTGACAAGGAAACGGTACGGCCATACTTACCCAGTGTTCTTTACATGTGGGTGTACAAGGAAACGAGCAAGCTGATAGGCTTGCAGATGAGGCTTTGTGAAAGCCGGACAAGCCAAGGACCAGGCTGATATACTGAATGCGCTAAGAGAGTTAAGATGTTTGCGTGAACCAACTGAGAACTGTGAATCCGCAACCATGGTCAGACTGCAAGAACGGCATGTTAAACGGGGTGTCGCCAAACAAGAACACTACTCGGGTAGCCAAAGATGAAGAATAAACCAACACAGGACAGGTGTCGTTAGCCGCTACACGTATGTTGGATTTACTGAGGAGGGGATACGAGCACTTATGGACTGAGTGGTTCGGCGTGCAATGAGGATTAACCTGTCGACTAACTAACTAAAGCCAGTCTTCACTCCAAACTGTTTTTAACACAGCGGCTCTCTCCCCCCTCCCCCCCCCCCCTCCTTTTCACACAGATGATAACAAATACTTGACTATTTCTCACGTGACTTTGATTTTTATCTTTGTCTTAAGTAACAAAAATGTTTTTCTCTGGCAAGAAAGGGTTATTTCATTACATATATATATATGTGTGTGTGTGTGTGTGTGTGTGTGTGTGTGTTTTAAAAGACAGCTGTTATATTTCTTTCAGAGGACTAATGTGTGCTTCTATTGCGAAGAATAATATATATGTCTGTAGTAATGCCCAATATATGTCGTACGCATGACGGTTGGAGTCTGTCTCTACAACAATACCGAATACATGTCTCTAAAACAATAGCCAATGTCTGTTTCGGAAATGACTACTTTCTGTCCCTGAAACGACGGCGAATGTCTGTCTCTGGACTAATGACACGCTTGTCTCCCCACAGCCGGAAGTTGTTCCAGCAACCAGTTCCGCTGCGCTGACGGCTCAAAGTGCATCGACAGGAGGTGGGAGTGTGACGGAGAGGATGATTGTAGAGATGCCAGCGATGAACTCCAGTGTGGTCAGTCCTTTACTCTCTCTTTCTCCCTCTCATTCTGTATCTCATCTATATAAGTCTCTCTGTGTCTCTCTTTTCCTTCCTCCCTCAGCATTCGCTCTTTGTCTCTATACAAATCTTTTTCTCTAAATGTCTATAACAGGTTCATGTCTATAACTAGTTCCTGTCTATAAGTGCCTCCTGTCTATAAGTGCCTCCTGTCTAGAACTGCCACCTGTCTATAACTGCCTCCTGTCTATAACTGCCTCCTGTCTATAACTGGTTCCTGTCTTTAACTGCCTCCTGTCTATAACTGCCTCCTGTCTATAGCTGCCTCCTGTCTATAGCTGCCTCCTGTCTATAACTGCCTCCTGTCTATAACTGGTTCCTGTCTATAGCTGCCTCCTGTCTATAACTGCCTCCTGTCTATAACTGGTTCCTGTCTTTAACTGCCTCCTGTCTATAACTGCCTCCTGTCTATAGCTGCCTCCTGTCTATAGCTGCCTCCTGTCTATAACTGCCTCCTGTCTATAACTGCCTCCTGTCTTTAACTGGTTCCTGTCTATAACTGGTTCATGTCTATAACTGCCTCCTGTCTATAACTGGTTCCTGTCTATAACTGGTTCCTGTCTATAACTGGTTCCTGTCTATAACTGGTTCCTGTCTATAACTGGTTCCTGTCTATAACTGGTTCCTGTCTATAACTGCCTCCTGTCTATAACTGCCTCCTGTCTATAACTGCCTCCTGTCTATAACTGGTTCCTGTCTATAACTGGTTCATGTCTATAACTGCCTCCTGTCTTTAACTGGTTCCTGTCTATAACTGGTTCCTATCTATAACTGCCTCCTGTCTATAACTGCCTCCTGTCTATAACTGGTTCCTGTCTATAACTCTCCTGTCTATAAGTGCCTCCTGTCTATAACTGCCTCCTGTCTATAACTGCCTCCTGTCTATAACTGCCTCCTGTCTATAACTGCCTCCTGTCTTTAACTGGTTCCTGTCTATAACTGGTTCCTGTCTATAACTGCCTCCTGTCTATAACTGGTTCCTGTCTATAACTGGTTCCTGTCTATAACTGGTTCCTGTCTATAACTGGTTCCTATCTATAACTGCCTCCTGTCTATAACTGCCTCCTGTCTATAACTGGTTCCTGTCTATAACTGGTTCCTGTCTATAACTGGTTCCTGTCTATAACTGGTTCCTATCTATAACTGCCTCCTGTCTATAACTGCCTCCTGTCTATAACTGGTTCCTGTCTATAACTCTCCTGTCTATAACTGCCTCCTGTCTATAACTGCCTCCTGTCTATAACTGCCTCCTGTCTATAACTGGTTCCTGTCTATAACTCTCCTGTCTATAAGTGCCTCCTGTCTATAACTGCCTCCTGTCTATAACTGCCTCCTGTCTATAAGTGCCTCCTGTCTATAAGTGCCTCCTGTCTATAACTGCCTCCTGTCTATAACTGCCTCCTGTCTATAACTGCCTCCTGTCTATAACTGCCTCCTGTCTATAACTGCCTCCTGTCTATAACTGCCTCCTGTCTATAACTGCCTCCTGTCTATAACTGCCTCCTGTCTTTAACTGGTTCCTGTCTATAACTGGTTCATGTCTATAACTGCCTCCTGTCTATAACTGCCTCCTGTCTATAACTGGTTCCTGTCTATAACCCTCCTGTCTATAACTGGTTCCTGTCTATAACTGCCTCCTGTCTATAACTGCCTCCTGTCTATAACTGCCTCCTGTCTATAACTGCCTCCTGTCTTTAAATGCCTCCTGTCTATAACTGCCTCCTGTCTTTAACTGGTTCCGGTCTATAACTGGTTCCTGTCTATAACTGCCTCCTGTCTATAACTGCCTCATGTCTAGAAATGCCTCCTGTCTATAGCTGCCTCATGTCTATAACGGCCTCCTGTCTATAACTGATTCTTGTCTACAACTGATTCCTGTCTATAAATGGTTCCTGTCTATAACTGTTTCCTGTCTATAAATGGTTCCTGTCCATAACTGTTTCCTGTCTATAAATGGTTTCTGTCTATAACTGCCTCCTGTCTATAACTGCCTCCTGTCTACAACTGATTCCTGTCTAGAAATGGTTCCTGTCTCTAACAGTGTGTGATGAAACCACCGAGTGGAAATGTGCCAACGGACGCTGTATCGACAAAGATTGGAGGTGTGACCACGACAACGACTGTGGGGACGCTTCTGATGAGCTCAACTGTGGTAAGTACATGTCCAGGCACTGACACACATATAGTCAGATATTTACAATGTCAGACAGACAGAAAGACGGACTGACCGAAAGACAGTTAGATGGACAGTTATATATATATATATATATATAGATACTAGCTGTACCCGGCCACGCGTTGCTGTGGCGTAATTTGAGATAGTCTTTGACCCCCCCCCCACCCCCCCCCCCACAACTAAATCCACCTAGTACCCTCTCCCTCATCAAAGGTCTTTAGGAAAGAAAGACAATGGAAAAGAAAGACAGGTTGTTTGAAAAAAACAAACAGAAAATAGAAATCGTGTTTAATATGGTTATTGTGGCAAATATAGAGATAGTCTTGTTTGCTGTACCACGACCTACTCTATGTATTAGTATTAGAAAAGGCGTTGGCTGCACGTAACTCGCCGGCGAATGGTAAATACGGCGCATGCGCAATTACTAACGTGGCTATAATTAGAAATCACTAAAGTTATAAATATTAGTTTTATTTTGGCATAAATTGTGGTCACCTATCTCTAACAGTGACAGGTTGAATTTCAAACCACGACGGTTCAAAATCCGGTATCACAACAAACATATCCTGAAAATTTCAGCTAAATCGGTTCAGTAGTTTCCGAGTCTATAGAGACCAAACAAACACACAAACATTGATTTTTATATATATATAGAAATATATATATATATATATATATATATATATATATATATATATATATATATATATATATATATATATATATATATATATATATATATATATATATATATACACACCGATTAATGGACGAAGAGACAGGTAATCCAGTAGATGAAGAAAAAAAAAAAACTGTCAGATGGACAAAATTACGGACGGACGAATGGATGGATAGACAGACGGACGAACAGAAAGACAGATCGACAAATAGACGCATAGAAAGACAGACAGATCGGCCGACCGACCAACCAGCAGATCGACGGACCGATGTAACGATGGATGGATGGATGGATGGATGGATGGATGGATGGATGGATGGATGGATGGATGGATGGATGGATGGATGGATGGATGGATGGATGGATGGATGGATGGATGGATAGATGGATGGATGGTTGGATGGATGGATAGATGAATGGGTGGATGGGTGGATGGATGTAAAAATGGATGGATGGATGGATAGATATATGGAAGGCTGAATAGATAGATAGATGGATTGATGAAGAGGTAGACAGATAAATAGATAGAATGTAGATAAACAGACAGACTTCTGTTGGTTTGTTTGTTTGTTGATTCTTTGACAGGCTGGTTTACTATTTGGTTGGTTGACTGGTTAGCTTGTTGCTTGGTTGACTGGTTAGCTTGTTGCTTGGTTGACTGGTTAGCTTGTTGCTTGGTTGACTGGTTAGCTTGTTGCTTGGTCGACTGGTTAGCTTGTTGCATTGTTGACTGGTTAGCTTGTTGCTTGGTTGACTGGTTAGCTTGTTGCTTGGTTAACTGGTTAGCTTGTTGCTTGGTTGACTGGTTAGCTTGTTGCTTAGTTAACTGGTTGACTTGTTGCTTAGTTGACTGGTTAGCTTGTTGCTTGGTTGACTGGTTAGCTTGTTGCTTGGTTGACTGGTTAGCCTGTTGCTTAGTTAACTGGTTAGCGTGTTGCTTGGTTGACTGGTTAGCTTGTTGCTTGGTTGACTGGTTAGCTTGTTGCTTAGTTGATTGGTTAGCTTGTTGCTTGGTTGACTGGTTAGCTTGTTGCTTAGTTGGCTTTATTGACAGTTGTCTGAAACATTGATTGATTGGTCGATTGACTGGACGGCTAATACAGTGATTGACTGTCTCGCTGATACAATGATTGACTGACTGGTTATTTAGTTGTTTGATTGAGTGATCGATTGACTGGTAACATTGACTGATCGAACGATTGACTGATAACATTGACTGATCGATCGATTGACTGGTAACATCTGACTGATTGATTGATTGACTGGTAACATTGACTGATTGATCGATTGACTGGTAACATTGACTGATCAGATCGATTGACTGATAACATTGACTGATCAATCGATTGACTGATAACATTGACTGATCGATCAATTGACTGATAACATTGACTGATCGATCGATTGACTGATAACACTTGTGTATGTGCAGCTGAAGAGCACGACAGTCTGTGCAATGACCTGCTGACCCTCCGAGACTGTGCCTTGATGAACGAGACTGCCCATCCCATCTGCCTGGACACCGTGGACGGACACCACTACTGCAGGAAGTACTGTCGTCTATGCATCACCACCAGCTAGGCATCTCGGTGATAACATTGTCATCTGCCAGTACATCGAGATGAGAGTTCCCGTGTTCTTACACTCTAATGTTTTCCCTATTTTGTAACTTTACACTTGACAAATGCATTCGTCAATAAATATTTATCTTTGAAATGTGTTCATTGTTACAGTTAGCATACACAGACGGGCAGTTATAAATACATGTTTTTGCTAGTGAATAATCATACTATCAATCATGCAGTCAATCATTCAGTAATCATTTCCAGAATGAAGGTTGGCTGTTCCGAATGAATGAATACTGAGCGTAATTAAAAAAACAAAAAAATTCAGTCTGTTTTGAGTCATCATTGAACATATGGCTACTTGAATGTGTTCCAGTGTATGGTAATGCAGTTTGAATGTGACCGAACAAACTAGGAGAAAATGATTCCACCTAACACAAACTAGGACTACGAATCCCAACGTGAGAGAAAAGTTGAAATGCGCACACAAGCAGGACACCGTACCTCTGTCCGGCTGAATGACATGGGTAGACAACCCAGAGCTGTAAGAAATCAACATTTGACCAAGGCGTTCGACTAACACAGAACAGGAAGCGTTGAGTCGTTTTACGCTTCTGCAGCTACTGAGAAGATTATCGGAGCAGCTATGTCTCTCTATTGGGATTTGTATGATGACAGCACTCACTAACCACTTATAAAATTTTCCTCATGTTATGAAAAGACATGGTTTCAAGAACATCGTGACGACGGGACAGACAAGGCGGGAAGAGGAAGACTGGGAGAAACGTTGATAGATGATCTAAGACGGTGGCATGGAGGAATGACATCACCAGGACAGATTTTGAACATTAAAGTCCGAGGACTGTGGAGAGACACGTGACACTTGCCATCGACAGTGATGCCCATGCTGTCCTATCATCATCGTCCGTCATCATCATTATCATCATCATCATCATCATCATCATCATCATCATCATCATTAGGTGCTTTGCCTACTGGTGTGAGCCACAGACCTTACCTCAACCTGCGATTCTCAGCTGCGTTTTTTGATACCCATTGATGATGTGACAAAAAGCATGTTCTCACGCTGTCTTCCTCTATCTCTGTTCTCACGATGTCTTCCTCTATCTCTGTTCTCACGCTGTCTTCCTCTCTCTCTGTTCTCACAGATCTGTCTTGTGGTTATAACATGGTCCAGTTGCCTTGTTCTAACCAAATGATGACCCTCTCTTTCTGATGTTTGTGATAACTTGTCATCGAGCCCTCGCCTCTTTCAAAGTATTTGTGTTCCTGTTTTGGACTGTCCAAGGAATTCTAGGTATTCTTCCGTAAAACGACATTTTCGAAGCTTTAAGATATTGTTGTACTGTTTATTAATTTCCAGCATTCATAGCCATATATTAAAACTCCTTCTATATAGCATGCGAGAATCATTGTCCTAACCTCCAGTGATATGGGCTTAGTGCAACTAATGATCTTTATTTGATTAAATGCTGCTTGAGCTTGTCCTATTCTGTTTTATTCTGATATATCTTCTTTTGTGTTAGCCATGTGCCTAGATACTTTTATTTAACCACTTTTTGTAAAATAACGTCATTGAATTTTATCAGGCATTTAGGCACTTTCCATTTCATTGATATTATCACTACTGCTGTCTTCCCATTTCTTAAACTGAGGCCCATTTGATCACATTCTACCACCACCTTATCTATCAATTCCTGCAGTTCTGAGTTGTCATTGGCATAACGTCTCCATAGGCCACTTTATAACACAATTGTCAGGAGAGTTTGAAAGGTGCCAACCAACCAGCCAGCCAGCAAACCAACCAACCAACCAGCCAACCAACCAGCCAGCCAGCCAGCAAACCAACCAACCAACCAACCAACCAACCAACCAACCAGCCAGCCAACCAACCAACCAACCAACCAACCAACCAACCAACCAACCAGCCAGCCAGCCAACCAACCAGCCAACCAACCAACCAACCAACCAACCAACCAGCCAGCCAGCAAACCAACCAACCAACCAGCTAAACAACCAACCAGCCAGCAAACCAACCAACCAACCAACCAACCAACCAGCCAGCCAACCAACCAACCAACCAGCCAGCCAGCAAACCAACCAACCAACCAGCCAGCCAGCAAACCAACCAACCAACAAACCAACCAACCAACCAACCAGCCAGCCAGCCAGAAAACCACAAGATAACGATTTGGAGGAAAACATGTCAGGTGTCAGAAACAATCGTTTGAAAAAAAAATCACACATTTAATTCTTATCAGTGGAGGCATATGAAATATAAGTTTACTTTTCTTTGAAAGTTGAGAAAATCGGGAACAGAAAAGTGCGGTTTTATATTCCTGACACTTTACTATCTCAGTGCGACTGGCAGACAACAATGCTAGTTATTATTTCCTTACAGCTCCCACCACTTCTCATCCCCTACAAAACCCGGAGTACAAATTGAGAAATGCTCAAGAGAGTGAGAAAGTAAAATTGAACCCCAATACTGAGCGATCAACAACCGCTGACTCACAGAGTCACTATTCGGATGAAAATCCAACAGATAGATATCTCAGAAACCCGGTTCAACCGTGTGACACAGCTTTATTAGGGCACCCGGCGGGTAGGAAGTCTCTGGTATAAACTTTCATCTTGGGTATCAGTGAACCAGTCAATGCATTTCTCTACGCCTGACGGCCCAGAAGGAAACATCCATAGAAATCTAGAGATGTCCCTGCAACACGACTACACCAACAGTTGGGAAACAACGAATTCTGCCCTGTTTCTTGATAGTTAGACCTAACCAAACATAAGAATTAGATGTTTGAGATGCCTGTAATAAAATCTCAACTCAAATTTTTATTTTTTAAAGAGTAAAAGGACAATTTTCCAGGCTATGAGGCGTATTAGGCATATAGGGCTAGATCAATATTTTAAAAAACAATCGGCACTGGGTGGGTGATCAACATTTCGTCAGACCCTACTTTAGCTGTAGCTAAAATCGTCAGCCAGATGGAGGCATTTCGGTGGTCTGTTGAAACACACGACTGGACGCATTGATTTTTAAGGTAATTAATGTATCAATAAATATAAATAAATAATACTTTTTATATAAATGCTTTAAACAAACGTTAACATAAATTGTAATTAAGTGGTATTTTTAATACCCAAGTGGTGGCCTTGTTTTTTAAAACTAAAAATTAAGGCATCCGTTTAAAAAATATGTTATAAGACGTCATTTTGAGCACACACACACGCACACACACACATATCACTTACACACACTTACACACATACAATTTATATAAAGACCGGAAATGTGTTACTGGGAAATATGATACTTTATTACTGGACAAACTATCATGACCATGTGAGGAGTGAAGGTTGTCATGCACTCTCATGACAAGAGCAAGTCGTTGTTTATATGTTACCAGCAGCAGACAAGGGACTGATTGTATCATCAGTTGCAGATAAGTCCGCTGGTGTAACAATAGTCTCGGGAACCATCTGGCAGCCTTGACAGTCCTGTCCAGTTTATAGAAAGTTAACAAATAGCAGTACCACAAACCTTGGTCTACTCATGATGACACCAGAAGGTTTTCAAGCTACAACTGACAACTGCTATTGGTGGAACCACAAATCAGAGGGCTTAGCGTTCTTAAGGATATCCTCTATAGTGAAATACAGATGAGTAGAAGATGTCAAGGCCGACTTTTACTAAGATGCCAGCGGGATATGAATGATACACGTACTGAGGTGGGTTCGTGGGAATAAAATGCCTTTGACTGTATTGCGTTGAGGGGGCAAATTAGGAATAGAATGAGAATGCTGGCAAAAATGATTACATGAAGAAGGAGATCTGAGGGTCTGGGAAGACGGTACTGAATATATATAGTGACAATAACGGTTCTTAAATCCCTTGTCATAATTGTGGAAGACTTCTCTCAAAAGGAGCGGGTCTTGCTAATCACACTCGCTATCGCTATCGGCTGTGAGTCTCATACCTCCTCATAGCGCAGTATAACACTGTCGTCTGGAAAGACTGAAAGGATCCAACGATGAGAAGGTGTGTGTGCGCGCGCGCCAACACAAGGAGAATGATAATGAGAAGAAGGGGGAGAACTAGACAGATCTACGAACAAACTTTATTTTCAAAGGGTTACAAATAGGGCACGCAGGCCCGTCTGAGATTCGGCCCTTCTAAGCACTCGTCTCTCAGACTAACAATGCCTGTTATCAATAATGCGTGTTAGGTTTATTATTTTAAAAATGTATACATTATAGAAAAATGCATACACAAATCATGTGTAAACAATCATACACATTCACACACACATACTCTTACATTCTCATTTATACACATACACACTAATATACGGACATACGTAATACAAACATGCACGCACTTATATACACAGACAGACAGACAGACAGACAGACAGACAGACAGACAGACAGACAGACAGACAGACAGACAGACAGACAGACAGACAGACAGACAGACAGACAGACAGACAGACAGACCATCAACCAGCTCGCGTCGTGGCGCACTGAATGCTCTCACCTGTTTCTAGCCACGCCCTATGTCTTAGCCGTTCTTCTCTGTGTCTTGTGTAATTTCCTTTATTTCTGTTGACGTGTGAGTTTTCAGTATAATGACATTTGAGTTAATTTATGATCATTGTTCCTCAGTGTATGTCATTTGCAGTGGAACTCTCTTAATTAAAGGGCTGCGTGGTCTAGAGGCATGGTGTCCGCCTCGAGTGCTAGAGTTTGTGACCCTAATCCCCGGTAAGCGCTGGAATTTTATCACGTTGACTTGGACTTCTAGTAATTCCCCCCGGTCTCTGGGTAGTGAGATCGGACGCCCGTGTGCATTGATGAGCACGTAAAAAAAAAATTGGCAGTTGGAAATCGAAAAGAGTAGCCTTACGGCGGTAGTTAAAAATCTACCTAAAGTATTTCATGCTCCTAGTCTGTGCTACATAGCTTGTGCACTGTGCTGAGCTTTTTGGGACTCAGACTTGCGTTAGAAGCACGTATGGGTTACTACCCGTGTGCCATGATGTTGATCCCTTGTTTATACGTAAACTTGAAACCTCTCCTAATTAGCTGCCGGTTTAGTGGGTCTCTCATTCCATTTATTTCCTGTAATTCTGTACAAGCATGAATTATTGACTGTTGCTAGTTCATTGGTCATTAATTATTTACATTAATTCTATCAACGGAAGGTCGTGTTTACATATATCTCATTTTGATTTCTGTAGCGGTAAAAAATCTATTGCCTTATATCTCCCTCGACACCCACAGTTAAAAGAGGAAGTGAAAAAGAAGAAGAAGAAGAAGGTCGAGACGAATCTTTTGTCTCGTAGGAAATACAAACAAACGGGAATGGAGAGTAAGAAGCTACGATAAAATTCATAATCTCCACAATCTGAATCTCCAATAATTACTGGCAGCATGAAGGAGAAAGGACTGTGACAGCTAGGCCATATAGAAAGATAACAGAGATAAAAAGACAACAACAAAGAAGTTGAATGGCAGTAGACGGGAGCTGGTCAAAAAAGACTGTGGAGAGATCCGTGTAGACATACACAAACCTGGGTTCAAAATGTAAGGGGAGAAGGCCAATCACAGAAATGAATAGAAAAGTGTATTAACTACAGATAAGAGTCTAGGTGGATCATGAAGAGGAAGAAAAATAAATGTATTAAATATAAGTCATGCTGCAACATTGACCTCTCAAATTGTAGATGTCACATTGGTGCTTGACGATCTTTTAAAAAAAAATATTGTAAAACTAACATTTAAAATTTCAAATATATATGTATAATATATATAGTATATATATATATATATATATATAATATATATATATATATCTTATATATATATATATATATATATATATATATATATATATGTAAACACTGTAGATAAATGAATAAATGACATGTTCTGTGGGAAAACACCGTGTGCTTATCAGGTTTTAACACGACCAAGTTAGTCACTTCCTCCCTGAATATAACAGTTCACGAAGTGGGAGAGCTGGCAAGAGGAGGGAGAGCTGGCGAGAGCCGGGAGAGTTGGCGAGAGCCGGGAGAGTTGGCGAGAGTTCTTTCGGGCAGACCGTCATGAGAGCGACGTTCTGTAAAGCACCTGCTACGTGAAAATGATGTTAGTCACTTCAAGTAATCCCACATTTTCCACTCATTGAATCTAATTCAATGTTGATGTTATTTAATGTTCAGGGGGAAAAGCTGAACCGGAAAAATATAGTACACGAAACTTAATCTGGGTTGATACGCAATGCTGACCTAAAAGTATTCAAGGATAAGAAAAAGGATGTATTCAAACTGAGATAGCTCTTTTGGAATGGGTGTTGTCATCAATTGAACACGTGCCTCTGACAGAGGAGCGTGAGAGTCCGGAGTGTGACAAGTATGCGCTTCATTGGGGTGATCAATGTCTGTCAGCATTTTTTTTTGTGACAGGGACAAGTGGTCAGATTATTCGCATCTAGTGAAATATCTGTCAGGTTTATGTTCTCGGCATTCTTCTTTGTGACACGGACTAGTGGTCAGATTATTCGCATCTAGTGAAATATCTATCAGGTTTATGTTCTCGGCACTCTTCTTTGTGACACGGACTAGTGGTCAGATTATTCGCATCTAGAGAAATGGCTAAACAGCTTTCACATGCGGTTCCTAAAAAGAATACTTGGCATGCAGCACAGACACGCACACGCAGAGACAAGACAAGACAAGACAAGACACACACACACGCACGCACGCCCCCACCCACCCGCCCGCACGCACGCACGCACACTCACACACGGAAACACAACCACTCACACACACGCACATTTTTAATATCACAGAGTATGATCTCTCGCCGTTGGCCTCACGAGTGGTAGGGCTCCAGTTTTTTTCAAACTAATCCGCTTTTGTTGTAAAATTGCTAGACGCGCCTTTAAACGTTTCATTAAATACGCTCTGAGCTCACACCTACCACTCTCCCGTACAGCCCTGCCTAGAGCCGCTGCCTCCCGATGCCAAGAATTCTGCCGCACACGCCTCAATTCTGATTTGGTGGAGGCAGAATCTGTAGACTTGAAAAAAAAAAAAAAATCCTTTGACATGGTTGACAATGACATTTTATTTGACAAAATTAATCAGCACAAAATCTAAGGATAATTTGCTAAAATTAAAAACGCAGATTTTGTCTGATCGACAGCAAGCCCCCCACCCCACCCCCACCCCTCAACCCTTTCCCAGAACCACCATTCAAAATGTATACCCAAAAAAAAAAAAACTCAGCGTGCCTCATGGCTCAGTACTTTGTCGACTGGGTTTTGTCACGCATAGTATGACCTTCTATAACATCTAAGTGATTAATGATAATTTGATGTGACTGTACAATATTACTCTTGAGAATTGTAATGATGTGGCATGTTCCTCACAAAATGAAATACGAGAGTAAGTCAGTAAGTAAATCATAAATGGTTTTGTGTTTAAAAAAAAAATTAAAAATACAAAATAAAAATAAAAAGACGTTAACAACATGAAAACTGCTTATTTTACACACACACACACACACACACACACACACACACACACACACACACACACACACACACCCACACACACACACACACACACACACACACTGTCGCTTTATTTCTCAACATAATTCCACCAACATTGATGCACTTGTTCCATGGTTTTATCTGTCCTCCCAAACCTGCTGTATACAACTACGTGCTCTGCTTTCTAAACCACATTTTTTTTTTTTATTCACATTCAATTCTGCGTTTCGTGAAATTTCCCGCCCCAAAAGGGGTTTTCAGGGATCAAAAAAAAAATTTAAAACATCATTGCAGCTATACAAAATCAAAGTTACCCGCCCGTCAGCTCTAAACGATCCTTCACAGCTGATGGGTGGCGTTGCAAACTCAACAGGACGACCCAAAACGGACTTCACACGACCCTTTTCCCCTGTGGGTTTTAGGGCCCTATTGTGGGAAAAAAAGAAGACCCACTCCTCCCCAAAAACATGTCGTAAAAGTTTACTAAAAAGGGACTTCCTTTTTAAATCGGGGCTCTGCCAAGAGGGAAGGGAAAGCAGTCTCATTCAATTGAATCAGATCTGTAAACTGAGCCAATGCAACATCAGGTTCTGGGCAGGATGCGCCCCGAAGTGGGGAACACCAGAACTTTTGAGTTTACAGCTGGGGAACGCGAAAAAGAAAAAAAAGAAAAG
>CAJHNH020007523.1:0-40000 GCA_905116865.2 Candidula unifasciata
TAGGTACAGCTGTTACATCAGCCCGCCTCCCGCCCTCCCATTTCCTGATGATTAACAGTTAGAAAATCATGTTGTACCGAACTTTGACCCGTACCATGTGTCAAATACAGCGGTTCCCGAGTTTCTGCTCAAAGACACA
This sequence comes from Candidula unifasciata, assembly GCA_905116865.2. Lineage (NCBI taxonomy): Eukaryota > Metazoa > Mollusca > Gastropoda > Stylommatophora > Geomitridae > Candidula > Candidula unifasciata. The sequence goes on from CAJHNH020007523.1 coordinate 140, forward strand.
CCCGCGTCATCAATTTCCATTTTTGGCGATTACGCACCGATGGGAGGAACAGTTTGGGACCCACTGACTGATGTGTAGCAATGGCTGCGGTCTATGGATTACTGTAGTTAGAAATGAGCACATTCCAGTGCTTGTATTGAATATTTTGTTTCTGTTGATAATGTTTACTATTGCTTGATATCTGAATGGTATGATGTATGAAACAATGGAGACTAGCAGGTGAGATTGTTAGACGGGCCTGCGTGCCCAGTTCCTAACCCTTTGAAAATAAAGTTTGATCATTCGTTCATCATTCCGTGTCAGTAAAAAAGGTCTTTAATGTCATTAATTAATTCATATTCTACTAGGGTGATCTATTGCATTCATTTAAAATCTTGTTTATGTGTAGCGCCTGTGTTGGTGGTTGTTGTGGCTGTATTATATCGAGATGACCAAATCATTTGATATTTCTAGAGTGAACTATTGAAACAGTGCCATACTTTCCCTCAGCAGACTATCTTGCCTTTCGCTTGGCGTAAAACTCTACACAAGGGCGCGGCCACGTATGAAGCAAACAAAACAGCAAGACTGCTTTAAAAAAAGATGGACAGAAAGACGACTGCAGGAGATCTCCTCCCTGGCACAACACTCATTCCCTGTCCTCACTGTCTAAGAACATTTTAAGTGCCCACATCGACCTCATCAGTCATCTTCGTACTCATACTTGATGAAACAGAGTGGTCATCATCATCTTGATGGACAACACACACAAACTGACGTGCTTTGGTGTCAACTGTGGTATTCACAAACCGACCTATGAGAAGGCAGTGGCAAACTAGTGAATGTAAAACTGCCTACGTAAAACTACAAATAGCCTTAAAAAAATAATAATGTAGCTAGTTCTGCAACGTCCTGTAAAGGATACACACTAACAATTCACAAAAACAATTGGTTTGGTTTATACATCGGATCCACATCATGGCACAAGGGTGGTCACCCACAAGTGCTCTGTTCTACTTCAAACTTAAATCTGAGGAAGAGGGGCCGGAAGAGCAGAACAGGAGAAAGAAGAGATGGGGGAGGTGAAGAAGAAGAAGAAGAAGAAGAAGAAGAAGAAGAAGAAGAAGAAGAAGAAGAAGAAGAAGAAGAAGAAGAAGAAGAAGAAGAAGAAGAAGAAGAAGAAGAAGAAGAAGAAGAAGAAGAAGAAGAAGAAGAAGAAGAAGAAGAAGAAGAAGAAGAAGAAGAAAAAGAAGAAGAAGAAGAAAAAGAAGAAGAAGAAGAAGAAGAAGAAGAAGAAGAAGAAGAAGAAGAAGAAGAAGAAGAAGAAGAAGAAGAAGAAGAAGAAGAAGAAGAAGAAGAAGAAGAAGAAGAAGAAGAAGAAGAAGAAGAAGAAGAAGATGAAGAAGAAGAAGAAGAAGAAGATGAAGAAGAAGAAGAAGAAGAAGAAGAAGAAGAAGAAGAAGAAGAAGAAGAAGAAGAAGAAGAAGAAGAAGAAGAAGAAGAAGAAGAAGAAGAAGAAGAAGAAGAAGATTATTATTATTATTATACAGTAACGAGGAGTAGAGTGTGGAATTCATAGTGGAAGATAAGGACGCGACAACTGGCCAGTCATAGACCCTGATTCTGAAACACACACAGCATAAAACATGATTATGCGGAATGAACATAAACACGGGCTTACAGGGCATTACAAACGGCAATGGTGGCATCATAAACAATCATTACGCTACATATTGTTAAAGGTAATTTCGTGGCGGGGAGAAATTGTTGCACATAGTCTACTACACTTGTCAACATCCTAAATAAGGTGTGCTGTCGTCTCCATAGGGAAGGTTGCCAAAAGTGTGTCCACTCATTTCTTTGAGAGTATGACGTAGTAAAGGCTTATTCTCTTCCACGACGTGACAGCTATTAAATCTAGCCACTCCAGCGACAGAGTCCGCAAGTTTCTTGAAAATCACTTTATTTTCATTTTGGGGACCCTAACACCAAGGAGACTGAACTGTCAACCTAGTTTTATCTTAAATTTTTGCGCTACGTGTGTGTGTTTTTCCGCCTTCATTTATATGCCCATCTGGGTTCATTACAAAGACATTCTTTTATTTGATTCTCACGTTTTCTCAACGCGCGTCCTATCCAACGCCAGCCTCCTTTCTTCACCTCTGGAACTTGTTTAGTTCTCTCCCAGAGCTCTTCAATAGTGATTCTACATACTCCTCCGAAGTCGGAGTTCATCTGCCGGAGAGGCGGGGAACGAGTACTGCAAACAAATAAGCCAGTAAAACGGATGTACACGCAAAACTCAGGTCAAGGTAAAAGCCAAAAGTCCATTTTGGACGAACAACCGTGACTTACCGCCGGAATTCACAGCCGGTGAACAAGAAGAAGAAGAAGAAGATTCTACATACCTGTATTTCTTCATTTTGCTCAGGCACCAGTTAATGAAAGTTTATAGTTTATTCGTAACTGTTTCCTCTCATATTTCCTCTCCGTACAACAGCTCTGATTTGACGTTAGAATTAAAAAATTTAACCTTAGTATTATTTACTTTTGACCTCCGCAAATTTCCTAGTATAAAGCTGCTCTTGCATTTAGTATTTGTACGGTAATATCTCTATCTATTCCAACACAATCTCCCGAAACGACTAGAATGAAAGGGACATACGTCGACCAAATTTGCAAATCATCTAACACATACGAAGGTGAAAACATCGGAGAATTACTGAATTAACAGCTTTTAGCCAATGACCAGAAGGCAATCATAGCACTGGCGGCTGTACAACTACAAAACATATCAACAAACTCCACTTAAAATGCGACAGCTGCGAAATGAAGATCAACGTAGACAAAACAGAAGTTATGACATTATCCATAAAAGGAAGAACCGTCAATATCAAAACTGATCAACACCAGTTAAAGCAGGTAAATTAATGTATTTATCTGGAGAGCATTTTTTCAGAAGATTGACGAATTAATAAAGAAATCCAGCAACGGTGAGATAAAGCCAGTCATGCTGTAGGCCAAATGGCACCAATTTTGAAATGCAAGGATGTGAATATGAACACTAAAATCACTGTTTAACACAATAATCTTACCAACGCTCTGCTTTCTGTGACAAACATGGACACTGTCTTCAGAAGACAGAAGGAAAATAGTCACAACAGAAATTTAATGTTTACGTGCTATGCTTGGTGTAACGAGGAAAGATCGACTTAGGAACGATGATATCAGAAGGAGAGTCAGCACAGAACCAATACTGAACTTTATAGGCAGACAACAAATCAAATGGTTTGGCCATGTAGCAAGACTGGCATCAGACAGGGTGCCACATAGAACAATGTTATGCACATACAGCGATAACAGAGCAAGAGGTCGACCACGCACAACATGGACGGCACAAGTATCAGAGACGCTCAAAAGTACTATATACGAAACGAACAGAAAGGCCCGTTCCAGAGATCTCTCATTACCATGACGCCGTGAAGCCTTCCAGGAGTAGAGAACAAAAGAAAAGAAGTTCCTCATTTGTATCTACATTATTGCTCCACATAGGTGTGGCTCCACATCTTTAAGCGGGATACCATTAGGAAAAACCAAATTACTATTTGTCTGATTTATTCTCAGAAGCAGCCGTTGTCTAGCGGCCAGACGCTCGCCTTCGGATCGGAAGGTCGTGGGTTCAGTTCCCGACGGGTTCCGGAATTTTTGGAAAAAAAAAAACTTTGGCTTGAGTGGGTACCAGGTACAGTCCTGGGAAGTAAAGGCGGTCGGTGTGATGCTGACCACATCACCCCTCAAGTGCCGTTTGGTCTTTTTTTTTAAATAATATCCAGAAACTATGATTAACTCTTTGGCTCGGTACTATGGATATCGCAACCCTTCGGCCTTGATTCCATGTTAGGTACCGTAAATCTGAGAGAAATGTGGCTCTTCTGCCTACCCCCGGGCGTGAACCCTGACCACAAGGAGTTCGTCAGCCGGTCTCCGCGAAGTCAGGTTTAGCCAACTACGCTAGCGAGCCGGGCTGTTTGGTCTGTAGCATATAGGTCTAGCCCTATACACCCAATCCGCCTGAAAAGCTTTGAAAAAGGTCCTTTACATAACTGATTTATTCGCATTAACTTTGTTGTCCCACTTTATACCACTCCACAATCTGCTATCTGCAACTGTGTGTATCAGTTCATGTGTTGACATCCCTTCATGCCACGCCAAAAGGCTGTCAAAAATCTTCTCACCCCATCTTCCTCTGACTCTCTTACCCCCAGATCTTTCCAATGGCTACATCATGTTCCAGGTTTCTTCTTCTCATTACATGATCAAACTGGCATATAAGCGGTCTTTTGCAGCACTCGCACTCAATCACAAGTTTTTCCGTAAATCTAAAGTGAGTCGAACCTGATACCTTTTCTTTCACTTCTAGGAGGAGGTCATGACCTCATCCGGATATTTAAGTAAGCACTCAGACTAACGACGCCGTTAAAAGCTCTCTAGATTTGGAACAGGCAAGTTCCTTACTGGCATGTGCATACATGTGTGTGTATATGTATGTACATATATATAAATGCGCGCGCGCACACACATATTCTACTACTTTCACTGTTGTCGGTGTATGCATTTCTGCGTGTTTGTGTGGGTGTCAGTATGTGTTTGTCTGCCTGTTTGTCTGTATTTGTGTGTGTTTGACTGCCTGTGTGTCTATGTGGCTGTATGTATGTGTCTGCATGTTTGTCTGCGAATGTGTGTGTGAGTATGTGTTTCACTGTGTGAGCACGAATGTATATATGTGTGCTGTGTGTTTCCCTCTGTGTGTTTATATGTAAGTGTCTGTGTGTGTGTCTGTATTTTTTGTCTAAGTGAGTGTGTGTGTCTCTGTGAGAGTGTCCGTGTGTGCATGTGTGTGTCTCCAAACTACTACTGTTACTACTACTATTACTACTGCTGCTACTACTGCTGCTACTACTGCTGCTACTACTGCTGCTACTACTGTTTCTACTGCTGCTACTACTGCTGTTACTACTACTGCTACTACTGCTGCTACTACAGCTGCTACTACTGCTGCTACTACTGCTACTACTACTGTTACTACTGCTGCTACTACTGCTGCTACTGCTGCTACTACTACTGTTACTACTGCTGCTACTGCTGCTACTACTACTGTTACTACTGATGTTACTACTGCTGCTACTACTACTGCTACTACTACTGTTACTACTGCTGTTACTACTGCTGCTACTACTGCTGTTACTACTACTGTTACTACTACTGTTACTACTGCTGCTACTACAACTGCTACCACTGCTGCTACTACTGCTACTACTACTGTTACTACTGCTGCTACTACTGCTGCTACTACTGCTGCTACTACTGCTACTACTACTGTAACTACTGCTGCTACTGCTGCTACTACTACTGTTACTACTGATGTTACTACTGCTGCTACTACTACTGCTACTACTACTGTTACTACTGCTGTTACTACTGCTGCTACTACTGCTGTTACTACTGCTGCTACTACTGCTACTAATACTGCTACTACTGCTGCTACTACTACTGCTATCACTGCTGCTACCACTACTGTTACTACTGCTGCTGCTACTAATGCTGGTACTACTGCTGAAGCTGCTGCTGTTACTACTATATATAGGTACATGTACGAACGAAGCAGTCGTCAGCGAGACAGATGTAAGTCGTAGACGTAAAAGAACAAATAGACGCAGACAGTCAATATTTCTTTTAAGGGAGTGGGCTCGAGAATTTTCTTACAACTGGCAAGATTGATGATAAGAGAGGAAGAGGAAGGAAGGCAAACAGATAAATACCCGGATGGCCTGGTCAGATGGATGGGGCGAGACAAAAAACATTAAACTGATCCTGGATTCCGGAGATCATGTGAGATGGCGGAACATTACAACCTACGCTTACCGGCACGACACATGATGATGATGAGGATGATGATGGTGGTGATACTCCAAATTAGACACGACCCGGGGGATCTCAGTTTCAATAGGTTTGCCACAGACACAAAAGTTTATGATAGTCGTTCTTGGAGTCATGTGAAATATTGCCCTTGTTTTTTATGCCAAAGCTATCTACCTTATCTCTGCAACAACCGAAAGAGTACCGGATGGAGGGACGGACGGACGGACGGGTGGGTGGAGGGACGGACAGACAGACACACACAGACACACGGACAGACACACACACAGACAGACGACGAACAGACAGATACACAGACAGACAGAATCGCAGACAGACACACAGACAGACAGATATCGTGCAACAAAAGCACATCGCAAGAAAGCATGCCGGGACGCTTATTCTTGCTGCGTTATGCAGCTTGTCTAGAGTCTCCAAGTCTAGAGTCTCCAAGTCTAGAGTCTCCAAGTCTAGAGTCTCCAAGTCTAGAGTCTCAAAGTTTAGAGTCTCAAAGTCTAGAGTCTCCAAGTCTAGAGTCTCCAAGTCTAGAGTCTCCAAGTCTAGAGTCTCCAAGTCTAGAGTCTCAAAGTTTAGAGTCTCAAAGTCTAGAGTCTCCAAGTCTAGAGTCTCCAAGTCTAGAGTCTCTAAGTCTAGAGTCTCAAAGTCTAGAGTCTCCAAGTCTAGAGTCTCCAAGTCTAGAGTCTCTAAGTCTAGAGTCTCAAAGTCTAGAGTCTCAAAGTCTAGAGTCTCAAAGTCTAGAGTCTCAAAGTCTAGAGTCTCCAAGTCTAGAGTCTCCAAGTCTAGAGTCTCCAAGTCTAGAGTCTCTAAGTCTAGAGTCTCCAAGTCTAGAGTCTCAAAGTCTAGAGTTTCCAAGTCTAGAGTCTCAAAGTCTAGAGTCTCAAAGTCTAGAGTCTCCAAGTCTAGAGTCTCCAAGTCTAGAGTCTCTAAGTCTAGAGTCTCCAAGTCTAGAGTCTCCAAGTTGTAGGTCTAGCTGATATTTTAACCATGTTCTTAAAGTTTGCACACAACAGCCCTCTAGAAGCTGCCGTCGTGTGGCAGCTAGACGCTCGTCTGCGGATCCAAAGGTCGTGGGTTCGAGCCCTGACGGAAACTGCTTTTTTTCTATGACCTTGTCTCCCAGGTCTACCCCGCCTTGAGTGGGTACCAGGTAAAGTCCTGGGAAGTAAAGGCGGCTAACATGGAGTGCCGATTGGTCTATAAAATATATGTCTACGACTAAATGCCTAATACGTATGAAGGCGTGGCAATTTGTCTTTTACTTCACTTTTTAAGACAGTCTTTCATGGCCAGCATAATTTTACCAACGGAAACCTTCGGACGGACTTTGGATCAACCCGACCATTATAAGAGGGGTCATTTACTCATCACGGAACGATAAGCATGTATTTTTTTTTCCACTGGTCACTACTGTTGCTAATGCTCCATCAATACTTGACTTCGTGAGGGACTGGTTACTGGCTATCGACCCGCCTGGTTTCGAAAAATACCACGAATCAATCCGAAAGACCAGCTGGTTCTGCACTCTGCGGGAAAACGTCAGCTCATATTGATAGAGCTTAACGTGCCGTACAATTCGCGAATGGGGGAAAATCACATGTACAAGCTCGAAAAGTACAAGGAACTTGTGGCCTGTCTGAGGAGAGACACATTTTCGCCGTCCAGGTAGGCGCAAGAGGGCTAATCTCCACTTCCACGTACTAAAGAATCTAGGCTGGCGAGGAAAAGTACATAAACGGGCACTAAAACAAGTGAATGAATCTGCTGAAAGAGCTTTGAGCTGGCCATGGACACAGCAGAATGTCGTGGGGGATTTGCCTCGGTTGACTGTTCCGAGCTCCTAAAAGTCAAAATGTTAGAGTAGCGTCTGTTAGTGTATCTCTACCATTTGCCACAGTCTAACGTCTGTTTGATGATCTAACCGTGCCTTTGTCACTCTGATCCTGAAGGTAGGCGGCCAGTTTGCTACCGCAACGACAATAAATATAACACCAAACCTCACAATACCTGTTGCCACCATTTCGTCTCGTCCGATGTCCGATAAACGCAGCAGGAGAGTACCAGGTTTGGGAGTCATCACCTTTGTTGGTCCACCCTTTGAAATTCTATAGAAGGATATATGGACCTAAACATTTTTTGACGAGGGACATTTATCTTCTCTCAGAATATTGGAGCAGTTGAAGTTTGCACCCACATACTTATTTGTTTTCTTGCGTTTTGTTTTTATATTGTCCACTTGTATGTGGCCGGAGTTTTTATAACGAGCATACTCAGGGTACGCAATTTTCGTGGTCTAGTTTGAGAATGGAGGTGGAGGCAGTCATTTCTGCCTTCCTCTGGCTTGAGAATCAGCTGTACACACATGCCGTGATTGTCACTAACTCACAGAGCATGTCGAGAAAGGTAAAGACAGGCATGCTCCGTGCAGAGTGGCAAGCATTACTTTAAAGGTCCGGGTAGTTGGGTTATTTTGATATTTTCTCCAGGTGATGCCGGTGTGTTAGGAAATGAGCAGGCAGATCAACTTGCCGGTTCTGCACCACTTTTTGGTCAACTGATGTATGACAAGCTGTATGTTGTGAGGGCCCTTTGGGAGCGAGTGAGCAGTGCCGAGGCACAAATAGATCATTACGGTCTGAGGAGAATGGCACTGCAAGGAGTTACAAGGGGATCTAGCCGACTCTCGACACTCAGGGGAAAGGCGAGACGAATATGCAATCAGACAGTTTCTTGTACCAACGGAATTTTAACTCTTCGCTTGCTGAAGATAGGGGCGGAGCGCTTAGGGGAGTGTCGCGAGTGCTGTGATATCAATTGGTAATTCAACATTCAATTTTCTTAGTGCAGCAAGACCTGTTTTTTTTTTTTTTTTTGAAAGCACCTAATATATTCGAATAAAACAATATCCGGAACCTTATAGTGGGAACCACTGAGCTACGGTATCATGAAATTTCCATGGGAAATGCGCGCAGCGTGCTGGGAAATCATCGTCAACAAATTACACCTGAGCCGAAATAATCTTTCCGACAAGAGGATGGTCAATTAATCCATAGAAAACAATTGGTAAATACCACTTAATTCACTTGGAATTATTCCCGTTTTTCTTTCAGTTGTCTGAATAGTCAATGTCTATGGTTAAGACCTTGTCAGTACGCATTGTAACTTTAATACCCGACTCGATTCCAGATTATGTCTGTGCTTAATCAAAGGTAAGTTAACAGAGTAAACTGTCCTCTATTGGATCCCCAGGCCACTGGGATATTTACTGATTTAAGAAACAGCATCATAGTACACCCCGGCGGCGTGGGTTTTTATCATGGTATGGGGTGTCTCAGGTCGACCCAGCCTTAAATGGGTACCAGGATGGATGTCCTGGGAAAGTAAAGGCGGCCGGCGCATTGCTGATCACATTACCAACCTAGTGCCGATTGGTCTGAAAAAAATAGAGCTGCTCTTCCCATATACCCGCTGCGCTTGAGACATAAAAAGGGATCTTTACTTTACTTTACTTATTATAGCACACCGGGCATATCCATACTTGCTCCGACTCTGGAGTATGAAGCAGATACAGAAATGTTTCATATTGCGTGTGTACGTTGCATTCTGGTTGTTGTGGGGCTCCTCCTAATTGGTTGCTTCGACTTCAGCGCCCTATTTCGCTTTCTCGGGTCAGTTAGATCGGTGTATATGTGTGTGTGTGCGTGCGTGCGTGCGCGCGTGCGTGCGTGCGTGTGTGTGTGTGTGTGTGTGTGTGTGTGTGTGTGTGTGTTTCCTTCGCATCTGCAAACAACTGGCAGAGAGAACCAAAAGAAGGAGAGGAAATTATGCACAATATTAAGTTCCTATTTGTATTTAAGACTTGGAAGTGTACCAGACATTACAAATCTGTGAAACATATTGGTTCTATCAATCCAAAGAAAAATACAGCTACAAAAAATTGCACAGCCTAAGTGTTTTATCTAAGTTTATGATCATTGAAGGCTTTTACGCTGTTTTTTTTCCAGACCCTTTCCATTTTTCCATTTTCCAGACATTGCTATGTAATAGTTTAAGTAAGTTTAATTTTTTTTTTTTGTCTCTGTTTTTATATTTCTGTATAAATGATGTCTAATTGCAGACAAACAGGTTATCGGGCAGATGATATGTAATATTTGTAGTGAGGGGGGGGGGGGCGACATGTATTAATTGGCACTATTAGAACAAATAGAAGGGCACACCAGACAACATAAAAATCGAAATTTATAGTTAACTAGCCGGGAATGAAACCGGTCATCTCTAAATAATGACAGCGCCTTGCTGCAGAAACAAGTGAACTATGATGCATGACCAACTAAAGTAGACAGATAAACATAGGTAGGTAGATTGACAGAGAGAGAGAGAGACAGACAGACGGGAATGCTGACAACAGACACGTAGATAGACAGGCAAACACGCAAGCATTAAACACACAGGCGGACAGACAGGCAAGCACGCAAAGAGACATACATTTAGATCATTCCAGCGCAACTTAGATATCTGTAGACAGCAGAGCTTTTTTTCTAATAGTACGCAACAGTGCGCAGTACCTGCATCTTTTAGGCATAATTGTTGTCTGTGCTACTGTTATAGACAATTTCTGCTGAGTTAGTATTATGTCCTTTACAGGAGGTTATATCATATTTTGCAATTTTTGTGTGTGTGTGTGTGTGACTGTTGTGGTTTGTCCTCTTAGCAAATTTACGTTCAGTAGTTTGTCATTGATTACTAAACGATTACTACAAGGCGGTCTGCTGTCAGATCGCCTGCAGCTGGGATCGAACCCAGCACCCCGGCATTATGAATTCTGATAGCAATAAAACATAGTAAAAGATAATTCCCACGCTTTCATGCATTTTGGACATACAGGTTAGATCAATGTTTTATAGATCAACGGCACTTGGTGGGTGATACGGTCGGCATCACGCCGGCTGCCTTTACTTTCCAGGACTGTACCTGGTACCGATTTACGGCTAAGTCGACCAGGGAGCCACTTTTTAAGAAATTTTTAGACCTTCCGAACCGTAGGTGAGCGTCTAGGCGCTACACCACAGCGGGGTGAGTACCAGTACCCCTTTGTGACGTTTTTTGTTGGTACCGGCACCGTTTAGGTAGAGAACAGATAGTTGCATATCCTTTACAAGACGTTGCAGAACCAACACCAGCATTTGTTTGGGCTGGTGTGGGGGTTTTTTTTTTTGGGGGGGGGGGTGGGGGTAAATTTTACCTTCAATAGTTTGTCATTGCTTTCTAAACGGTCGGCTCCCGGTACCACAATCGAAATCAACCTCAAGCGGTTCTGCTGGGCTCGAACCCGGCACCTCCGGCATTTCAAAGGGTGTCTGCAACTCCTACGCCACAGTCGACGCCAAGACACATAATCATCCACTTAAACAACCCACTGACTTTGGTATCAAATCTATGGCTCCTGAATCTCAGGTAAACAGACGCGACTAAATCAAATGGGCTCTAGTGTGATGTTATCGTGTCTGGCCTGACACCGAGGGCTTCTGGTTTGTCTGAACAAGCCCACGTAAAGGTGTCTTTGTATGAGCTGAGGTCAGGCAAGACAACTTAATGCCAGAGCATGTTCTCAATTCTCGTGACATTTTCTCAACGGATGTCCTCTGAGTGCAAGGTAAACAGAGGTGGCTGGCTGGTCCGGATAGGCGTGTGACCAATAGAAAGTTGAGGCTGTCTGTTTTATGTTTGTCTCTCATCTTGTAAGAATTGTGATGGATTATGATCTTGACTTTCAGGTCGACCTAGCCTAAATGGGCACCACATCATTATCATCATCATGATAATCTTTTTCTTCTTCTTTCTTCTTCTTCTTCTTCTTCTTCTTTTCCTTCTTCTTCTTCTTCTTCTTCTTCTTCTTCTTCTTCTTCTTCTTCTTCTTCTTCTTCTTCTTCTTCTTCTTCTTCTTCTTCTTCTTCTTCTTCTTCTTCTTCTTCTTTCTTTCTTTTTCTTCTTCTTCTTCTTCTTCTTCTTCTTCTTCTTCTTCTTCTTCTTCTTCTTCTTCTTCTTCTTCTTCTTCTTCTTCTTCTTCTTCTTCTTCTTCTTCTTCTTTTTTTTCTTCTTCTTCTTCTTCTTCTTCTTCTTCTTCTTCTTCTTCTTCTTCTTCTTCTTCTTCTTCTTCTTTCTTTCTTTCTTTCTTTCTTTCTTTTTCTTCTTCTTTTCCGTTTTCTTCTTCTTCTTCTTCTTCTTCTTCTTCTTCTTCTTCTTCTTCTTCTTCTTCTTCTTCTTCTTCTTCTTCTTTTTTTCTTTTTTTTTAAATCTTTTTCTTCTGCCTTATTCTTCTGTTTGTTTTTCTTCTTTTTCTTCTTCGTCTTTCTTTCGTTTCTTCTTCTCTTCTTCACCTTTGTCGCGCGTCCACGTGGGTAAATACACTGATATAGTGAGGGTGTGGGTTTGAACCTTAACAATGCCCACCCACGTGAGAAACTGGACTATTATCTAAGCTATGTTGATCCTAGACAGTCCTGGATAGCCAAGAAAACAGCGTGTGGCTCGTTTCATGAAATGAAAGTTGCTGTACTTGTATCCACAGGAGTAGGAGAAGGGATAGATAGATATCAGGATACACCCACTGTGATATTATCTCGATACACAGTTAACCCCTCCGACTATTCTCCTCTCCTGGCATTATTTAAAAGCCCCCATCAAGTGATTTAAATGTTTGTTAGCTGAAGTAAACTAATATGCACAAAGACACTTGAACCTAAGTACACAATTTACTCAACTATGTGGTAACAACATCAAAAAGATTTATTTAATAAATCTGACTAAAATAAAATGAACTTGTTTAGGCTAGTAGAGTTGAAATGAAGTGAATGATGAAATCATAAAGGTATTGGAAAGTAACAACCTTTGGACAGTTCTCGGCTTGAGACCCTGTCTATCTTTTCCAGTTTGTCGTCCTCACTGCTTTCTGCAGGTCGTTACACTCGACGGTCGGCAAATAATGGATGCCTACTAGTCCCTGCCCAATGTGGGAACTGAATAATGAAGAAACAAGCGCATGTTTGTAGTATCTGCTCTAGATGTACACTAAGCATGTATATTATACTAACATCAAGCATGTTTATTTAAATAAAACATTTCATCTCTCCCTCATGCTCACATTCACTCCTGTCCAATTTGGAAGGGCTTATGTCTCACATTCCAACTGTTACATCTTCTGCCTTCCTCTACACGTCCTGTAATGATAGTCAAGTCTTCTACGTCAGGTGCCATCTCTCGTACAGACTCAAAATGACAATCAGTCAGACAGAACCAGTTCTGGAATCTATGCTTGGAACAATCGACGCGCCCAGAATGCTAACAATAGTTCTGGGGCGAATCAAATAACAAATCTCGTGGATTTACTCTCCGGGATCAATCTCCGCATTAGCCTCCCGAGAGTTAAACACATTTCAGTGTAAGCTGTATGTAATACAGATTTACATTAACCACACGTGAAAAGATTGCCAGAGTTATCTTTACGTTTGTGATTTCAAAAACATGATAGTTCATTAAATTTCAATGGCAACAACAACATTTAGGTTTAACAACATTGAAACACATGTGCACGAAAAAACATTCATGACACTATCAAATAGGAAATAAAGCAATGTGACAGTGCCCTACGAGAATGAAGAAATGTCCGCCTAGGAGTACTACAAAGTGATGAAGACACACACTTGAGTAAAAAGACAGTTAGATTTCTATCACAAAATATAGATTTGAACCTAATTTCGATCTTACCTGGAAAAATGAAACCACGATGCCAAAAGTTCTGTCTCAAGCTTAGGTTAAGCCCAACAGATGGCATGTGCTGGACAGGATCTCATTTACCAGACCTAGAGTTCACCCCTTTATAACTTTTATCAAGCTCCTCCTACATTACGCCTAAAATCATTCTCATTCAAGGATGTCACAGCTCCTCCCTTGTGGGTAAGTTTATTCGCTGTCAGTCAGGGCTGTACAACACTTGTTTAAATTCCCACGCTCACATTCTACAGGTTCAATTAAGCTGGTCAAAGCTAATAGGCCAAGTCACACCTCCAGTCTACTTCACCTGTCATCACAAAAAAATCAGACTTTGTCAATTCTTCTGCCAACACTTTCGGCTCACTGTGTCAATATTGACGATCTGACCGGCACTCCAGTTTAGGTAACCTCAGGGGGAGATAATGGCAATTAGCCCTTGTTATCTGTTCCTGAAGGTCTGGCAGGGGGAATAACTATCTGACACCAACAAATGGTGTGCAAATCTCCAGTCAGTAAGTCTGCTTGGTCAGTCTTATCTCTGTACCTTAACACTTAACATCTGGGAAAAAGTTGTAGTGTTTGATATGACCAACGGTCCAGGAGAATTAAAGGTTTGATGTGGTCGTCTTACTTAGATTAAGGATGTATCCAAATCCCTATTTTCCTGTATACTTTCAAAATACAAAGAAATAAAAGTAGGTTGAGGAAAGACATTCTGGAGTCACCGAGCGTATTGTCACAACCTTCTTCCTTTTCTTCTTTTGCTTCTGCTTCTGCTTCTTCTTCTTCTTCTTCTTCTTCTTCTTCTTCTTCTTCTTCTTCTTCTTCTTCTTCTTCTTCTTCTTCTTCTTCTTCTTCTTCTTCTTCTTCTTCTTCTTCTTCTTCTTCTTCTTCTTCTTCTTCTTCTTCTTCTTCTTCTTCTTCTTCTTCTTCTTCTTCTTCTTCTTCTTCTTCTTCTTCTTCTTTCTTTCTTTCTTTCTTTCTTTCTTTCTTTTTTAATAATGATCTTTTGGTATCAATGTTTACATATTTGTTCTGCAAAACAGGTGATATTTTTCAGATGCCATGATTTGCTTTATAACATCTCTAATCTATATCTTCGCTTCTATTCGTCAATGGGATGAAATTATGCTTCCTAAATATGTGGTCTTTTGATAGCTTGAATTGTTGGTTTTCTTTGCACATTTTCATTGGTTATTCTGTTCTTGCAATTGTCATCTTCTAATGGGAATCCTATTTGTAAAAATGCCGGTAAGTCCAAATCAATCATAATTATACTGGGGCTTCCGACAGATGCGAAGTAACATGAGGCCCTCACAGGGCTGAGACGTCATAGCCATCGGGTTTCTTTTGTGTGTGCCTCCCACAGCGCTTTGCTAACGCAGTTTCCACAAATGGACAGAAGTCTACGGTTTCACTACCTGAGCTACTGAGTTTAGTGCTTGGTGCAGCCCTGTGAGCGGTGTAAAATGCTTTTCATTTGTGCAGCGGTTAAGACACAGTATTCAATATGGCCGGTAGCCGGTTTACGTGTGGGCTCGTGAAATACCTTATGTAATAATTCTACGTGTGTATAGCTAACATCTCGTGCCCGACTACTTCCATCAACGACAAACTGCTTTTCTGGCGGCGACTGTTGTTTTTGGCACCTCTAGCAACTGATATTTGCATTTACTGAGTGTGCATATTTCTGGGTTGTGCCGGGACTAATTGTTTTTACACTAGTTTTTCAAATGCGACATTGATGGAAATTTCATGTGATTTCAACTGGCAAAGGAGCGGAGCTAGTATACGGGTGACCCCAATGCAGTGAAGTTGAAACCTCGATTAGGACTAAGACTAAATCATCCCAAATTGCCTAATAAATAAAGACTTTGCAAGTAAACAACCGACACTCTGGATTATAAAATAGAAAATTTTAAAAACATTTAAAACACGCCAGATGCAGCAGCCGAACACATCCCAGATGGCTGTTATCTGTGCAGTGTCCTTAACGTGAAGATACTGTGTGTGTTGATCTATTTCTGCGTAGTTACTGATAGGGAAAGAGCAACAACGTAAAACAATGACGAAATCATAGAACAAACGTCATTGCTGCGGCAAGCAGGACTTGGTGGCCTTTGAAAGGTGGCGCCTTTACTGATTACGATCATCACCATTTTCATCATCATCGTCATCTTCATCATCATAATCATCATCATCATCACCATCATTATCATCCTCATCATCATCTTCATCAACATCATCATCATCAAGCTCATTATCATCGTCACCACCACCACCATCATCATCATTACCACCACCATCATCATCATTACCACCACCATCATCATCACCATCATCACCACCATTATCATCATCGCCATCATCATCATCAAGGGCCCTTATAAACGAGGTAGGCACTCATGTCTCTTCAGAAATCTCGGTGTTTGTATCGTGAATCGATTCCACTGCTGACATTCCTCAGTGACAAAACATCAAAAATGGGGCTTCGGAACCCACAAAATTAATAAAGCTGTTTTACTTTTTATAAACTTGATCAGCCATTTGCAGACAGTGGGGGTCGCCGTGGTGTAGCGTCTAGATGCTCGCCTGCGGATGAAAAGGTCGTTGGTTCGGTTCCTGGCGGCGGGTGGACATGTTTTCCAAAATCTCCTTGGCTCCCGGTTCGACCAGCCTTCATTGGGTACCAGGTACAGTCTTGGAAGGTAAAGGCGGCTGGCGTGATGCTGACCACATCACCCACCAAGTGCCGTTTGTCTATAAAATATAGGTCTAGCCCTATATACCCAGTACGCCTGAAAGGTGTGAAGGGTCCTTTACTTTTACTTTTAGTAGTGGCGCCTTTAATCATCATTATTATCATCACCATCATGGTCACCACTATCACCATCATCATAATCATCATCATCATAATCATCATCATTATCATCACCATCATCATCATCATCATAATCATCATCATTATCATCACCATCATCATCACCATCACGGTCACCACTGTCATCATCATCATAATCATCATTATTATTATCACCATCATCATCACCATCATCGTAATCATCATTATTATCATCACAATCATCATCACCATCATGGTCACCACTATCATCATTGTCATAATCATCATCATCATAATCATCATCATTATCATCACCATCATCATCACCATCATCATCACCATCATCATCACCATCATCATTATAGTCACCACTATCACCATCATCATCACCATCATCATCATGGTCACCACTATCACCATCATCATCACCATCATCATCATCATGGTCACCAATATCACCATCATCATCACCATCATCATCATGGTCACCACTATCACCATCATCATCACCATCATCATCATCATGGTCACCACTATCACCATCATCATAATCATCATCACCACCTTCATCATCATCACCATCATCATCACCATCATCACCATCATTATCATCATCATTATCATAATCACCACCACCACCACCACCATCATCATCATTATCACCACCATCATCATCACCACCACCATCATCATTGTCATCATCTTCATCATTATTATAATCATTATCATCATCATCATCACCATCATTATCACCATGAAGGGCCCTTTCAAACGAGGTAGGCACTCGTGTGTCTTCAGAGATCTTGGTCATTGTATTCTGAATCAGTTCTGCTGATGATATTCCTCAATGCCATCACTTCAGGCCGTAAGTCATAAACTCTGTTGGTCTACCTCTGCCTCTTCTCCTGTAGATCTTTAGAGTCATCTCGATGTTCTCAAATGACTCTCTTCTCCTCACATGACTAAGAAAAACCGGCTGCCTCTTTCTCATAGTTGCATGCAGTTTTTGAGTTGTTTTATGCTTCTTCGCCGACTGTAACCTCCGTGGAAACTTCCTGGATGTTCGTGCACCTCTGGACTGTAGACCCATTCCAGAACTTGAGTTTTGCGTGAACATCCGTTTTACAGATCCAGTTAATTTGTATGCAGACCGTTGGCTCCAGCCCCTCAGGCAGACGCTCTCTGACCTTGATGGAGACATCCTCAGGTAGTCGACAGTTACAACATGCTTGTCAGAAAGGCATTTCGCCTATACTCCCCTCCCCCCCCCCCTTTTTTTTTTTTCTCCCCACGGCAATAATAAGGCATCGGAACCCACACAAGGAATAAGGCTTTTTTCTTCTTTTTTTTTTTTTTAAATTTCATTAGCACTTGACAGAGAAATTAGCTCGAGATGTGCCAACAAATAAGAAAAAAGAATTTCATTAGCCATTTCCAGACGGTCTTTGTAAGTAAGTAGGTTTCACCCCACCAGGACATCACACAGACTGATAAACACTCGGTGACACAAAGTGCCACCATGCTTACGAGTATCTCCCGTGAAGAGGTCTTGGAAACCCCGTCCAACCGTTAGGTTTTATTAGGGCCTCCCGGCGACAGCCAGGGTAGGGCTTCAAAAATGTTATGATCTATCTATCTATCTATCTATCTTCTTTTACCCCACCAGGACATCACACAAGCGATAACACCCGATGACACAAAGTACCACCATGTGGATGAGGATCACCGTGCAGAGGTTCCAGAAACTACGTTCAGCAATTAGGCTTATTTGTGACCGGGCTATATTGCGGCCCCTGGCAAGAGCCAGAGTAGGGCTTCAAATAACGAAAAATTACATCCCACAAGGGGATGGCAAGATTAACTATAAGTTTTATGACAAGGGGGTTGTCTTTTAAAGCGATTCTACGGCTTCAAAGTTTTTAGGCTGTCCTTCGCAGTCATCGGTGCCTGTGGCTTAGGCGTTGCGCACCCGCTTCGTAATGCCGGGGTGCTGGGTTCGATCCCAGCTTCGGACCTTGCGCCTTGCGTTGGTTTAGACAGTGGTATCGAGAAGCCGACCGTCCAGAAACAATGGCAAACTACTGGACGTAAACGCTAGAAAAACCAAAACAGCCTAACAAAAATGATTGGGTTGGTTCTGCAACTACTACTACTACTGCTACAACTGCTACTACAACTGCTACTACTACTGCTACTACTATTACTACTACTGCTACTGCTACTGCTGCTGCTGCTACAACTGCTACTACTACTGCTACTACTACTGCTGCTGCTACAACTGCTACTACTACTGCTACTGCTGCTGCTACAACTGCTACTACTACTGCTGCTGCTACAACTGCTACTACTACTGCTACTGCTGCTGCTACAACTGCTACTACTACTGCTACTGCTGCTGCTAATACTAATTGAAGGAAGGCTTTGGTTGCTAAAGTGAAAAGGCGGAGTTGAAGAATAAGAAGCAGAAGACTAAGAAGTAGAAGAAGAAGAAGAAGATTTGTCCTTGTTGAGCACCTCTCCACTACCCTCCCCCCAATTTTTCTGTGTCTCTTCTCCCCTACCCCAGTATACTACCATAATCCTGTTTATTGAGTCAGTGTATGGTTAAGTTTGTTTAACTTTGGAACACATGATATCACTTATCCTCTCCTGACTCCGAAAGGTGGCAGAAATAATCAGATAACGGCAGGTAGATCAAAGTAACTTCAAAGTAAATGGGAGTGGTCAACAACAGGTCAATATGTTCGGGCGTTAGCTTACTTTGAAAACTGCAGGGTAGACTTTTATTTTACGCAGAATTATAATTTACACAATTAATTCGCTGGAATATTCCACTGTATTTACTTGAGCATCGGTCCAGAAAGTATCTTGTGCATTTTCTTAGCAAGGGTGGAAGGAGGCTGCGTGGTCTCGAGGCATGGTTTCCGCCTCGAGTGCTACAGGTTCCGGGTTCAATCCCTGGTAAGGAATGGGATTTTGTCACGTGGATTTGGACTTGTAGTAATTCCCCCTGGTTTTTGGGCAGTGAGATCGGGCGCCCGCTTGCATTGATGCGACCGTTAAAAATCCCTTGGTAGTTGGACATCGAAAAGAGTAGCCTAGCTGGGCTCCCCGGGCAAAATTTTTAGTGTAAAATCTACCCAAAGTATTTCAGGATCCTCATCGGTGCTACGGAGCCTGTACACTGTGCTGAGCTTCTTCAGACTCAGACTTGATTTGAAAGAAAAACGAAGCACTTATGGGTTACTTCCCTTGTGCCATGATGTTGGTCCATTGTTCAAACCTCAAACCTCAAACCTCAAATCTCTAACCAAGCAAAACTTAAATATTATGCTTATATTTGTCCTGGTCGGTCGTCAGCATATGTGGCTTAAGAATTGCGAACATGCTTTGTAATGCCGGGGTGCCGGGTTTGATCCCAGCTACAGGCCTTGCACTTTGCGTTGGTTTCGACAGAGTAATCGAAAAGCCGACCGTCTAGAAAGCAATGGCAAACTATTGGACGTAAACTTGCCTAGAAAAACCACAACAGTCAAAAAAATTCTAGGGGTACCTCTCCAAGTCCTGTAAAGGATACGCAGCTAAAAAAATTTTTAAACATCTGTGTGCTAGTCGGCCCCTGCCCCTCGTTCCTGGTACCGTGCCTTCTGCTTATTATTTTTATTTCCAATTCCGACGTTGCGCTTGATATGACCAAAATATTTCTGCTTCCGAGACAAGATGGCTGTTCTTTAGCCAATAGTCCTAGATGTTCAAATCGTTTAGGATGTGTTCTTATTGGTCCAGTGTATTCTGAGAATGAATGAATAAATAAACGAATGAATTAATGAAGTTAATCCCTGCACTCGGGACATACCCAAACGTGAACCGTCTCCTTCCTTTGTAGTCGACTAATTGTAGACTTACTTAGAAGTCGGAGTGTATCTGCCCGAGCGGCAAGGGAAAACTAAATACACACAGATAAGCCCAGGAAAACGAATGTTCACACAAAACTCAAGCCCTGGCATAAAGCCAAAGTTCAAATGGACGAGCAACCAAAATTTTCCGCCAGAGTTTACAGCCGGTGAACAAAGATGAAGTTTCAACAGGATGCTTTTTATTTTAATTAAAAAAATTAGTCCACAATTAGCATAGCTAATTAACAGTATTTCCGGTCTCTTTGAAATCGGATTAACCAGGTTTTACGTACTTCAATTACAAATGCATCGACTCAAAAAGTTAAACAGAAGAGGCCGTTGTTGATGACTCATAACTTTCAATGGATTAACTTTCTCGTGAACACCAACTGCGACCTGTCTGCATTTTAATTATTCTGATAGTTTCACAAGGCTAGGTTAGTTAAACTCATACCTGCAACATAGTAAAGGGTACTTCAATTTTCATTCACCCCCAAACAAAGGATATCCGGCAGTTTCCGGGAATGTCCAATATTCACGGGGTTTTATGGGTTGAAACAACGAAGCTATAAGTGGGTGGGTGTCACGGGCAGATCGCGCACTAAAACACACCAATATTGACTAGAGAAATAAGAGGTCATAAAGGTTACGTATCGTTGCTAAGAGATGGAGCTTCAAGGAGATGTGGCCAATAAGTCCAGGAAGGCGAACGTATGGTGCTGCTTTGTAAAGAATTTTACCCTAGAATCTCACAAGGTATAGCAGTTTCAATGATGGGCCTAAAGAGACACGTTATGCACACAAAGGATTGGCAGTTGAAAAGTCAAGGGAGGCGGACGTTGATGTCCTAGTGTGGCTCATCCTAAGGGAAGATTTTGCCCAGGAATTCCACAGAAAAATCAGCGGGTACGATGGGGGCGTAACTGCCCCATCTGCATGATGCAGGATTTTTAATAATATCGAATACGGATGCTATTGATCAGCAGGACTACTGGATAATTATAAAGTAATAACGTAGTCGGTTCGTCAGCATTGGACAGATGAAACCGTTAATGTTTCAAGATCGAGATGTTGACCTATCGTACTTAAAGGCTAATGTTATACCTGAATACGGAGCTGAAGATTCCTCTTTGCGAGTGGCGGACGCTAGTGAGTTACATTTATTGTTCATTTGAGTCGTTTTGCCACATATCATGTGTTTCGCATATTATCATTCAACTCAGTTAATGTGTCAATACACCAGTGTCGTACTAGGAAACCGTGGCTTGTTTGAGAAGATCAACGCTGAAGTTCCCTTGAAGTTGTTGGTCACATTGTTGTTGGGATTCCCAGTTACCAAGTGGCCCCAGGTCTCAGGTTGGGCTTGCGGCCCTCAGCACCGTTTACTGAGGAAATCGTACCTGCATAACTGTTCCCTAGTCTTGGTAGTTGCATCGCTATGTCGATCTTCAGGTTTCTATGACGTCTTGGCCTCTGATTACAATGCTGTACACCTCGTCGTTTAGTTGCACTCATACAGTTGGCCTACGTCACAATGAGTGCCGACCATCCAGTTTTAGTATTCATCTAGCCATTACTTCATCCGTTGCGAGTCCGACTCGTAATCCAACGTACCCCGATCGAAACCCACTGCTGACTGTGTGGATTGTTATCATGGTATGAGACGTCGCAGGTCGACCCAGCCTAATTGGGTACCATGATGGCTGTCCTGGGGAAGTAAAGATGGTCGGCGTACTGCTGACCACATTACCCACCGAGTGTCGATTGGTCTGTAAAAATATGGGTACTTTTCTCATGCGCCTAAAGGTGTGAAAAGGGATCTTTACTTTACATTATATTACTTCATCGTTATCCAGCATACAACAGGTGAGACAAGAGCAAGAGAACGCCTGCGTGCCATGGCACAACAATGACTGATCTGTGTCAGCCCTGACCACCTCAGAGACATCAACTAACCCCAACCCTGACCCTGACCACCTCAGAGACACCAACTAACCCCAACCCTGACCATGACCACCTCAGAGACACCAACAAACCCCAACACTGACCACCTCAGAGACACTAACTAACCCCAGCCCTGACCCTGACCACCACAGAGACACCAACTAACCCCAACCCTGACCCTGACCACCTCAGAGACAATAACTAACCCCAACCCTGACCCTGAACACCTCAGAGACACCAACTAACCCCAACCCTGACCCTGACCACCTCAGAGACACCAACTAACCCCAACCCTGACCCTGAACACCTCAGAGACACCAACTAACCCCAACCCTGACCACCTCAGAGACACCAACTAACCCCAACTCTGACCACCTCAGAGACACCAACTAACCCCAACCCTGACCCTGACCACC
The DNA here is from genome assembly GCA_905116865.2 of Candidula unifasciata. Classification (NCBI taxonomy): domain Eukaryota; kingdom Metazoa; phylum Mollusca; class Gastropoda; order Stylommatophora; family Geomitridae; genus Candidula; species Candidula unifasciata. The sequence goes on from CAJHNH020007523.1 coordinate 22,921, forward strand.
TCAGAGACACCAACTAACCCCAACCCTGACCCTGACCACCTCAGAGACACCAACTAACCCCAACCGTGACCACCTCAGAGACACCAACTAACCCCAACCCTGACCACCTCAGAGACACCAACTAACCCAAACCCTGACCACCTCAGAGACACCAACTAACCCAAACCCTGACCCTGATCACCTTAGAGACACCAACTAACCCCCAACCCTAACCCTGACAACTTCAGAGACACCAACTAAACCCCAACCCTAACCCTGACCACCTCAGAGACACCAACTAACCATCAACCCTAACCCTGACCACCACAGAGACACCAACAAACCCCAACCCTGACCCTGACCCCCTCAGAGACACCAACCAACTAACCCCAACCTTGACCCTGACCACCACAGAGACACCAACAAACCCCCAACCCTAACCCTGACCACCACAGAGACACCAACAAACCCAAACCCTAACCCTGACCACCTCAGAGACACCAACTAACCCCAGCCCTGACCACCACAGAGACACCAACTAACTCCAGCCCTGACCACCTCAGAGATACCAACTAACCCCAACCCTGACCCTGACCCTTACCACCTCAGAGACACCAACTAACCCCAACCCTGACCACAACAGAGACACCAACTAACTCCAGCCCTGACCACCTTAGAGACACCAACTAACCCCAACTCTGACCACCACAGAAACACCAACTAACTCCAGCCCTGACCACCTCAGAGACACCAACTCCAGCCCTGACCACCTCAGAGACACTAACTAACTCTAGCCCTGACCACCTCAGAGACACCAACAAACCCCAACCCTAACCACCACAGAGACACCAACTACCCCCAGCCCTGACCACCTCAGAGACACCAACTAACCCAGCCCTGACCCTGACAACAACAGAGACACCAACTAACCCCAGCCCTGACCACCACAGAGACACCAACTAACCCCAGCCCTGACCCTAACCACCACAGAGACACCAACAAACCCCAAACCTAACCACCACAGAGACACCAACTAACCCCAGCCCTGACCACTTCAGAGAACCAACTAACCCCAGCCCTGACCACCTCAGAGACACCAACTAACCCCAACTCTGACCACCTCAGAGACTCCAACTAACTCCAGCCCTGACCACCTCAGAGACACCAACTACCCCAAACCCTGACCCTGACCACCACAGAGACACCAACTAACCCCAACCCTGACCCTGACCACCACAGAGACACCAACTAACCCCAATCCTGACCCTGACCACCTCAGAGACACCAACTAACCACAACCCTGACCACCTCAGAGACACCAACTAACCCCAACCCTTATCACCACAGAGACACCAACTAACCATCAACCCTAACCCTGACCACCACAGAGACACCAACAAACCCCCAACCCTAACCCTGACTACCACAGAGACACCAACAAACCCCAACCCTGACCCTGACCACCTCAGAGACACCAACTAACCCCAACCCTGACCCTGACCACCACAGAGACACCAACTAACCCCAACACTGACCCTGACCACCTCAGAGACACCAACTAACTCCAGCCCTGACCACCACAGAGACACAAACTAACCCCAACCCTTATCACCACAGAGACACCAACTAACCATCAACCCTAACCCTGACCACCACAGAGACACCAACAAACCCCCAACCCTAACCCTGACTACCACAGAGACACCAACAAACCCCAACCCTGACCCTGACCACCTCAGAGACACCAACTAACCCCAACCCCAACCTTGACCACCACACAGACACCAACAAACCCCAACCCTAACCCTGACCACCTCAGAGACACCAATTAACCCCAACCCTGACCCTGACCACCACAGAGACACCAACAAACCCCAACCGTGACTGTGACCCTGACCATCTCAGAGACACCAACTAACCCCAACCCTGACCACCACAGAGACACCAACAAACCCCAACCCTGACCCTGACCCTGACCACCTCAGAGACACAAACTAACCCCAACCCTGACCACCTTAGAGACACCAACTAACCCCAACCCTGACCACCACAGAGACACCAACTAACCCCAACCCTGACCACCTCAGAGACACCAACTAACCCCAACCCTGACCACCACAGAGACACCAACTAACCCCAACCCTGACCACCACAGAGACACCAACTAACCCCAACCCTAACCCTGACCACCACAGAGACACCAACAAACCCCAACCCTGACCCTGACCCCCTCAGAGACACCAACCAACTAACCCCAACCTTGACCCTGACCACCACAGAGACACCAACAAACCCCCAACCCTAACCCTGACCACCACAGAGACACCAACAAACCCAAACCCTAACCCTGACCACCTCAGAGACACCAACTAACCCCAGCCCTGACCACCACAGAGACACCAACTAACTCCAGCCCTGACCACCTCAGAGATACCAACTAACCCCAACCCTGACCCTGACCCTTACCACCTCAGAGACACCAACTAACCCCAACCCTGACCACAACAGAGACACCAACTAACTCCAGCCCTGACCACCTCAGAGACACCAGCTAACCCCAACTCTGACCACCACAGAGACACCAACTAACTCCAGCCCTGACCACCTCAGAGACACCAACTAACTCCAGCCCTGACCACCTCAGAGACACCAACTAACTCTAGCCCTGACCACCTCAGAGACACCAACAAAGCCCAACCCTAACCACCACAGAGACACCAACTACCCCCAGCCCTGACCACCTCAGAGACACCAACTAACCCAGCCCTGACCCTGACCACCACAGAGACACCAACTAACCCCAGCCCTGACCACCACAGAGACACCAACTAACCCCAGCCCTGACCCTAACCACCACAGAGACACCAACAAACCCCAAACCTAACCACCACAGAGACACCAACTAACCCCAGCCCTGACCACTTCAGAGAACCAACTAACCCCAGCCCTGACCACCTCAGACACACCAACTAACCCCAACTCTGACCACCTCAGAGACTCCAACTAACTCCAGCCCTGACCACCTCAGAGACACCAACTAACCCAAACCCTGACCCTGACCACCACAGAGACACCAACTAACCCCAACCCTGACCCTGACCACCACAGAGACACCAACTAACCCCAATCCTGACCCTGACCACCTCAGAGACACCAACTAACCCCAACCCTGACCACCTCAGAGACACCAACTAACCCCAACCCTTATCACCACAGAGACACCAACTAACCATCAACCCTAACCCTGACCACCACAGAGACACCAACAAACCCCCAACCCTAACCCTGACTACCACAGAGACACCAACAAACCCCAACCCTGACCCTGACCACCTCAGAGACACCAACTAACCCCAACCCTGACCCTGACCACCACAGAGACACCAACTAACTCCAGCCCTGACCACCACAGAGACACAAACTAACCCCAACCCTTATCACCACAGAGACACCAACTAACCATCAACCCTAACCCTGACCACCACAGAGACACCAACAAACCCCCAACCCTAACCCTGACTACCACAGAGACACCAACAAACCCCAACCCTGACCCTGACCACCTCAGAGACACCAACTAACCCCAACCCCAACCTTGACCACCACACAGACACCAACAAACCCCAACCCTAACCCTGACCACCTCAGAGACACCAATTAACCCCAACCCTGACCCTGACCACCACAGAGACACCAACAAACCCCAACCGTGACCGTGACCCTGACCATCTCAGAGACACCAACTAACCCCAACCCTGACCACCACAGAGACACCAACAAACCCCAACCCTGACCCTGACCACCTCAGAGACACCAACTAACCCCAACCCTGACCACCTTAGAGACACCAACTAACCCCAACCCTGACCACCACAGAGACACCAACTAACCCCAACCCTGACCACCTCAGAGACACCAACTAACCCCAACCCTGACCACCACAGAGACACCAACTAACTCCAACCCTGACCACCACAGAGACACCAACTAACCCCAACCCTAACCATCTCAGAGACACCAACTAACCCCAACCCTGACCACCACAGAGACACCAACAAACCCCAACCCGGACCCTGACCCTGACCACCTTAGAGACACCAACTAACCTCAACCCTGACCACCACAGAGACACCAACTAACCCCAACCCTGACCACCACAGAGACACCAACTAACCCCAACCCTGACCACCACAGAGACACCAGCTAACCCCAACCCTGACCACCTCAGAGACATCAACTAACCCCAACCCTGATCACCACATAGACACCAACAAACCCCAACCCTAACCCTGACCACCTCAGAGACACCAACTAACCCCAGCCCTGACCACCTCAGAGACACCAACTAACCCCAACCTTGACCACCACAGAGACACCAACAAACCCCAACCTTGACCACCACAGAGACACCAACAAACCCCAACCCTAACCCTGACCACCTCAGAGACACAAACTCCAGCCCTGATCACCACAGAGACACCAACAAACCCCAACCCTGACCACCTCAGAGACACCAACTAACCCCAACCCTGACCACCTCAGAGACACCAACTAACCCCAACCCTGACCCTAATTCCAACCTATAACACCCCTAGGATACTTGGACTTTCCTGGGAACTCTCGGATTTATTTTTGTTTGGAGTGAATTAAAACAAGTACATTATGCCGACCGCCTTTACTTACCTGTCTTTACCTCTCACCCATTTAAGGCTGGGTCAACTTGGGGTACAGGGTTCATTTTCGAAAAATTACCCGCTCTGTCAGGACTTCAAACCACGAACTTTGGATCCACAGGCGACCCCTCCCCCTTCTTGATATACGTAATATGCATATTATTATATCAACATAACATACTGTGATGAAAGGGGTGTTTGGAAGGGCCGTCTATAATACGGGCGCGCGTGCCTAATTTTTGACCCTATGAAATTATAGTTCGTACGTTCGCCCCCCCCCCCACCCCCCTGGGGGCGCTTCGCTACCCGCGCACACTTATACACACACTCACACACGCGCGCGCGCGCCCAGTCACCGACACTTTTACCCAATGATTTCCTTTGTAGCTGCGCCTATAAAGAGATTCCCTCATAACAATCTCACAGCAAACATGAAAGGCCAAGTTTGTCCAACAAGCGACATGCAATGATAAGACATCCGTCTGACTTCGGGTCTGCGAACATGGCAACGAATCTAAACCAAGATCTGTATTTAGAAAACTGTTCTCGTCCCCGCAGTTCTTTCCAGCAGGGCTGCTCAAGTTGTGCACATTTGGATCTGACCCTTCTTTTCTTTTTCTTTCTTCCTAAAGTTCATGCCGTGTGGCCTTGGTAGTTATGTCTATCCACTCCTTTTGTCTCGTGTTTTTACAGTCAACTCCGACGCAGATGATCCTACATGCCATGATGTCAAACTTCCAACATCTTTTTTTCTCGATCTCCCTCTGTCTTTCCTCTCCTCCTGCTTTCCTACTGTCCACGATGTACTCCAGTGATCTCCTTCTCATCACGTGACCAAATAAAGTAGACTGTTTCTTTCTGATGTGGACAATCAGTTCTCCTCGTGAGTCTGTTTCTTTCAAGACATCTTCATTAATGTTTTTTTTTTTTAATTTTAATCTCCCCAGTGTATTCTCATCATTCGTCTACAAAACCCCATCTCCACAGCTTCCAGATAATGTTTCAGTAATCTACCAACTGTCCGTGATTCACTTCCGTATATCAAGATAGGAATTATATAGTTTTCAGAATTCTCTTTCTTGTGTCAACTGACAAAGAAAGATGGAATACTGCTGTTTTTTTTTTTTTTTTTCATTTTGTAAAACGCTGCCTTCTCTTGAGCTATTCTACCTTTAACTTCTTTAATATATCTGATTGCTCACATCAGAGAGAGACAATCTACATTCTTTGTTCATGTGATGAGAAGGAGAAAACGAGTACACCGTGAAGGTAGGAAAGTTGGAGGGGAGGGGAGGCAGAGGGAGACGGAGAGAACAGATTCTGGACAGTTTGACATCATGGCATGGACGATCATCTGTGTCAAAGTTGACGTAAAGTACAGGAGACAGAAGGTTGTGGATAGAAAAGACTACTAACGCCACACGGCATGGACTGTAAGAAGAATGTTATCAGGGTACCCAAGTACTTGAACATATCAACTTGCTTGAACTTTATTTCTGACTCTTGTGGAGCAAAACTGTACTTTCAGTCACAAGCCCGATGTTTTGGCGTGTTTTAGAAACGTTGAATCAATATTTAAAGTGTTAACATTGTGTTGAACCCTTTAGAACAAAAAGGGATTGGGATTGTATTGAAAATAATCGTGAAGCAGTTATTGATACAAATTTACCCTTTGGTGGGATTGTCCAAATTGTTTCAGTTTCAGAAGCCAGTGAAGGAAGTAACCGTCGAAACAACTGGCAGATGGTATTTCTGTCGTGACTTTTGTCGTAGTTAAGCATCGTAGTTTATGTTGTGATGAAGCTTTAATGATGACTCAATTTTTTTCCAAATATTGTGTGATGCTTTGTTAATGCATATATATATATATATATATATATATATATATATATATATATATATATATATATATATATATATATATATATATATATTGATGTTTGAAATTCAGTTTTCCGTGTGAGCGAGCATAAAAAATATAAAGCTTTGTAATAAACTAACCGGGGTAAGAAAACGGGCGCGGGAGGGGGGCGTGCGGTTACAACAATAATGTAATAAAGTTTTTCAAATCTTATAAATTTTAAAGTTAGCCAATTGTGTGTGCGTGTATGTGTGTGTGTGTGTGTTTGCGCGCGCGTGCGTGCGTGCGTGTGTGTGTGTGTGTGTGTGGGTGGGTGGGTGTGGGTGTGTGTGTGTGTGTGTGTTTTTGTTTTTTTTAAACGTTTTAACGATTATTTAATTATTATTTTCTTTCTTCTTTGTTCACCGGCTGTAAGCTTCGGCGGAAAGTCATGGTTGTTTGTCCATTTAGATGGCTTTGTGCCGGGGCCTGAGTTTTGCGTGTACATCTGTTGTTGCTTGTGTGTGTGGCTTATTTGTGTACAGTTGGTTGTTCCTTGCCGTTCGGGCGGATGCACTCCAACATCGAAGGAAGCTTCCAATTAGTCTACTCTCACGACATGCTTATTTGGGAGGGGTTGGTTTTTTTTTTTTTTTTCCCCACAAAGGGTCCCCAGAACCCACGCGATGAAATAATTAACAATTTGGTACCTTTTAGAATGTGAATGTTTTGGTACCTATTCAAAACAAACAAAAGTGTGGGTACTATTTCCAAACAAATTTCGACAGTCCTGACTCCAAGAGATGCGGTCCCTGTAAGATTTGGCGTCTCATGCAAAAAAATGGACGGGAAATCAAGGGGAATGGAGATTAGATTTTGGGTAAATATTTGTTCACAGAAAACGAGCTTCCGAACTTGCAATCACATTGGGTTGAGGGAATATAAATCAGGGATGGAGGAACAGGAATCATGGATAAGGTTATTTCTGTATAGAGAAAGGTTGGGTTATTTGTGGGATGAGAAAGTGGTTGTGTAGATAGGGAGAGATCTACGGTCGGACTGCAGGAGGCATTGAGAGACAGATAGTTGATTAGAGAGACATGCTGTCGGGAAACAGAAAGCGTTTAGACATGCAGATAGATATACATACGAAGATAATGAAATGATAGTAGGATTGTAAGAAATGGATCGATGGATGGATGGATTTATGGGTGGGTTATGCTTGGCTGCATCGCTGGTGACGGATGGATACGTGGATCATTAATGCTTGAAGGAAATGATGAACTGGTGGATGGATAAATGGATACGTAGATGGATGGATGGATAGGTTGATGGATGGGTGGGGATGGGTTGATGGATTGACGAATGGATAGATGGATGGTTGGATGGATTCATGGGTGGATAGATGGATGGATGGTTGGATGGATGATTAGATGCATGGGTGGATGGATGGTTGGATGGATGATTAGATGCATGGGTGGGTGAATGGATGCATGGGTGGATGGTTGCATGCATGGGTGGATGGATGGATGGATAGATGGATGGATAGATGGATGGATGGATGGATGGATGGTTGGATAGATAATTAGATGCATGGGTGGATGGATGGTTGGATGGATGGATTTATGCTTGTTTGCATCGCTGAAGTGACGGATGGATGGGTAGAGGTATTTATGCTTGGAGGAAATGATGAACTGATGGATGGATGGGTGGTTGGATGGATGGCTGGATGGTTGGATGGATGGCTGGATGGAGATGGACAGATGTATGGGTAGATGGGGATGGATGGATGGATGGAAGGATGGATGGATGGGTGGATGGATGGATAGATCAATGGTTGGATGGATCAACGGGTGGATGGAAGGATTGATAGGATGCACGGATGTATAAAAATGTATGGATGTATTTTTGCTTAGAAGAAAGGATGAACTGATGGATGAATGAATGAATGGATAAATTATTGGATGGATGGATAGATGGATGGAAGGATGGGTGGTGGGTGGATTATTGGATGGATGGATGGATAGTTGGATGGGAATGGATGGATGAATGGTTGGATGGGGATTGATGGATGGATGGATAGGGGTTGATGGGGATGAATGGATGGACCAGCGAGTGGGAGAACGAATGCGTGATTATCTGTATAGTTGAAAACATAAACAGGCAGACAGGCAGATATAGATAGATAGACGGACGGACGGACCGACGGACGGACAGACAGACAGGCAGACAGGCAGGCAGACAAAACCAAATCAGCTATATCTAAATATGGTATCCAATCCTCTACAAACATCCGCCACAAGTCTGGAAACTTTACCTAAACACCGAATTGTGTCTGGGACACGAGCAAGTGCTCGAGTTGCCTCTCGTGGTATTCAATGAGTCGCTTCTGTGAGACGCTTGCCTCTATTGATGACGTGTACAGACAATCAATGCGGTCGGATCTGAAGTGACTGCGAGCATTCAGATTGGACCTATTCTATTTTGACAGTCTGAAAATTTTGCCGGGAAATAATACATTTTTTCCCGAGGTGTCTGGGTGAAAATAAAGGCATGCGGGGTCTTTTGTGAACTGTGGGTGTGTAGAAGCAGAAAGCAAACTATCGGATTTAAAACCAGACAAACAAAGCTTTAGATTCATCGGTGAATACACAAATACACACAAAGTCGTGCGCGCACAAACATACATACATATACAGACAGACAGACAGACAGACAGACAGACAGACAGACAGACAGACAGACAGACAGACAGACAGACAGACAGACAGACAGACAGACAGACAGACAGACAGACAGACAGACATTACATATGATAATTCGAAAAAGACATATAAACGAATTACCCTATCTTAAGGCCGACAAAGATAAATCAGAGAGACAACAAAACAACAGACAAACAAATCTGACGCAGTAGTAGAGAGCATAAAAATGCATCAACATTTTTATTAGGACACATGATGTAGATTTAGCTGGCACAAGTAGATAGCCAAACATAAAGTCAGAATGACAGGCAGACACAGGGGCAGACAAGATAGCGGACAGACTGACAGATAGATGTTGAAAAGCAGACAAAATAACAATCAACAGATGCCAAAACAAACAGCGACATCTGGGTCCGAGGATACCGTTTTTGACTGAGGTCACGCCAACACTTTACCTTATCAAAAACATCGAAGAGCCAACTGTTACAGGTAGTGTCGCCTTGTTAGAAAGTTATACATCATCATTATCAGTCTCGTCAGTTCCGTTCTATAACCACGAAGGGGCCTCCCAGTCGCCAGTCTGACCCCGAGTGTCACTTTGTTGCCACTTTAGAAGTTTTACATCCAGATCTAGATGCCACACCATGAAAGAATATCTCTGGATTCCAACATGACTCTTACCCCTCCAGTGTAAGACTCCCAATGTGGAAACCAAAAAACGCTACATTACATTTGCATCAACTTCTTCTTCTTTTGTCAATATCTGCTTATGCCGCTAGGCGTCGTAGTTCATCAGACGATCGGCAGCCGAGCCAGGGCGCGCTCGGTCGCTTGATATGCCGTAATGTTATGCAGTCTTAAGGTGTCAGTGACTCCTTTAATCCATATCGTTCTGGGTCTTCCTCCTGGTTCTAGATGTTTCGATTTTCAGGTTGTACGCTCTTGCTGCTGGCATCGTTGGTTTCATTCTCATTAGATGGCCAAACCATTTCATTCTTAGTTTATCAAAACATGTGACGAAGGGCTTCAACAGTTCTTGTAATCATGTCGTTTCTTATTCGACTTTTTTTTTGGGTTTTATTTACAGCCTTTTTCAAACATCTCATCTCACAGGTATTTGCTTCTACAAACAGTTTAAAATAAATATTATTCGTCAAGACAGGTAAAAACTAAACACAAGGGAGTTGAATGTTCGTAGACCACGGGGCAGACGAAGAAAACGAATGAGAGATAATGTCCAGACAGACCTGCAAAAACTTGGTGTCACCAACTGGAAAGAGAAGGCCAACCAGAGAGATGAATGGAGGCGGGTGATATCTGCAGCAACAAACCTCAAGGGTCGGAATGTTGAAGAAGAAGAAGAAGTTATACATTAACATATGCATGATGTCCTTGGCCCATTTCGGTCACAACTGACTTCAGGGTTGTCATAACCAGTTATGTGAGTCTCTTGGTTGACTGAATATCGGAATATATTTCATGCTTTGCACAATCAGATTTATCATTATATGTCAATGACTACTCCTCGTCCCATTATTCTTCTTCTCCTTCTTCTTCTTCTTCTTCTTCTTCTTCTTCTTCTTCTTCTTCTTCTTCTTCTTCTTCTTCTTCTTCTTCTTCTTCTCGTCCCATTTTTCTTCTAAAATGGGTGCCAGGCAAAGTCCCGGGAAATACATTGGGTAAATGACGGATGTAAGAAGTCCCTGGGTATCTTCATACATGAGCACTCAAACAGATGTTCCCCTGTTTTTACTGCATTTCAAAACTGTAAAGCCAAAGAGGAGCAAGAAGAGATGACGCATATAGAATGTAACAGTGGTTTTCAACCTGGGGATTAGGACCCCTAAGAGGACCTCCTTCTTCTTCTTCTAAGGGGTCCTCCTCCTTCTTCTTCTTCTTCTTTCTTCTTCTTCTTCTTCTTCTTCTTCTTCTTCTTCTTCTTCTTCTTCTTCTTCTTCTTCTTCTTCTTCTTCTTCTTCTTCATCATCCTTCTCCCTTCTTCTTCTTTCTTCTTCTTCCTTCTTCTTCTTCCTTCTTCTTCCTTCTTCTTCCTTCTTCTTCTTCCTTCTTCTTCTTTCTTCTTCTTCATTCTTCTTCTTCTTCCTTCATCTTATTTATTCTTCTTCTTCCTTCTTCTTCTTCCTTCTTCTTCCTCCTTCTTCCGCCTTCTTCAGCCTTCTTTCACCTTTTTCCGTCTTCATCCTCCTGCCTCCTCTTGCTGCTTACTTCTGCTTCTTCTTGCTTCGTTTTGCTTCCTTTTGCTTCATTCTGCTTCCTTCCTTCCTTCTGCTTCTTTCTTTCTTCCTTCAGCTTCTTTCTTCCTTCCTTCCTTCCTTCCTTCCTTCCTTCCTTCCTTCCTTCCTTCCTTCCTTCCTTCCTTCCTTCCTTCCTTCCTTCTTTCTTCCTTCCTTCCTTCCTTCCTTCCTTCCTTCCTTCCTTCCTTCCTTCCTTCCTTCTCTCTTCCTTCCTTCCTTCTTCTCCTTCCTTCCTTCCTTCCTTCCTTCCTTCCTTCCTTCCTTCCTTCCTTCCTTCCTTCCTTCCTTCCTTCCTTCCTTCCTTCTTTCCTTTCTTCCTTCCTTTTTCTTTCTTTCTTTCTTTTTTCCTTCTTCATTTTTTCTTTTTTCTTCTTTCTTCCTTTTTCTTTCTTTCTTTCTTCTTCTTTCTTTCTTCCTTCTTCTTTCTTTATCTCTTTCTTCTATCTTTCCTTCTTTCTTCTTTCCTTTCTTTCTTCGTTCATTTCTTTCTTTCTTCTTTCTTTCTTCCTTCTTTATTCCTTCCTTCTTCTTTCTTCTTCTTTTATCTTGTTCTTTCTTCTTCTTTCTTCTTTCTTCTTCTTTCTTCTTTTTTCTTTCTTCTCATTTCCTTTTTTTCCTTTTCTGTTCTTCTTCCTTCTTCTTCCTTCATCCTTCTTTCTTCTTCTTTCTTTTTCTTTCTTCATCCTTCTTCTTCCTTGTTTCTTCTTTGTTTTATCTTTCTTCTTTCTTCTTCCTTCTTCTTTCTTCTTTCTTCTTTTTTCTTCTTTCTTCTTCTTTCTTCTACCTTCTTTTTCCTTCTTCTTCCTTCTTCCTTCTTCTTTTTTCTTCTTTTCTCTTCTTCTTCTTTTTTCTTCTTCTTTTTTTCTTCTTCTTCTTCCTTCTTCTTCTTTCTTTTCTTCTTCTTCTTCTTCTCTATTTTCTTTCTTTCTCTTTCTTCTTCTTCTTCTTCTTTCTTCTTCTTTCTTCTTCTTCTTTCTTTCTTCTTTCTTCTCCTTCTTACTTCTTCTTCTTTTTCTTCTTTTCTTTCTTTCCTTCTTCTTTCTTCTTCTTCTTTCTCTTCTTCTCTTCTTCTTCTTCTTTCTTCTTCTTCTTCTTCTTTTCTCCTTCTTTTTTCTTCTTTTCTTCTTTTCTTCTTCTTCTTCTTCCTCTTCTTCTTCTTCTTCTTCTTCTTTCCTTCTTTCTTTCTTCTTCTTCTTCTTTCTTCTTTTCTTCTTCCTCTTTCTTCTTTTTTCTCTTCTTTCTTCTTCTTCTTCTTTTTCTTCTTTCTTCTTCTTCTTCTCTTCTTGTCTTTCTTTTCTTTCTTTCCTTCTTCTTCTTCTTCTCTTCTTCTTCTTCTTTCTTCTTCTTCTTCTCTTTCTTCTTCTTCTTCTTCTTCTTCTTTCTTCTTTCTTCTTCTTCTTCTTTTCTTCTTCTTTTCTTCTCTTCTTTTCTTCTTCTTCTTTCTTTTCTTCTTCTTCTTTTTCTTTTATTCTTTCTTCTTCTTTCTTCTTTCTTTCTTCTTTCTTCCTTCTTTCCTTGCTTCTTTCTTCTCTCCTTCTTTCTTCTTTCCTTCCTTCTTTCTTCTTTCCTTCCTTCTTTCTTCTTTCCTCCCTTCTTTCTTCTTTCCTTCCTTCTTTCTTATTTCCTTCTTTTCTTCTTCTTCTTTTCTTTCTCTTCTTCCTCTTCTTTCTTCTTCTTTCTTTACTCTATTTTTCCTTTTTTTTCCTTTCCTTCTTTCTTCCTTCTTCTTCTTCTTTCTTCTTTCTTTCTTTCTTCTTTTTCTACATTTTTCTTATTCTTCCTGCTCTTTCTTTTTTCCTTTCCTTACCTTTTTCTTCTTTCCTTCTTCTTCTTCTCTTCTTCCTTCTTTTCTTCCTTCTTCTTTTCTCTTCTTCTTTTTTCTGTTCTTTTTTTCTTTTCTTTCTTTCTTCTTTTTTTTTTTTCTTTCCTTCTTTCTTTTTTCTTCTTTTCTTTCCTTCTTTCTTCTTTCTTTCTTTTTTTCTTTCTTTCTTCTTTCTTTCTTCATTTCTTTCTTTTTTTCTTTCTTTCTTCTTTCTTTCTTCGTTCTTTCTATCTTCTTTCTTTCTTCCTTCCGTCTTTCTTTCTTTCTTGTTTCTTTTTTTTCTTTTTCTCTTCCTTGTTTATTCATTTCTTCCTTGTTTATTCATTTCTTCCTTGTTTGTTTTTTTTCCTTATTTTCTTCTTTTCTTTCTTTCTTTCTTTCTTTCTTTCTTTCTTTCTTTCTTTCTTTCTTTCTTTCTTTCTTTCTTTCTTTCTTTTTTTCTTTCTTTCTTTCTTTCTTTCTTTCTTCTTTCTTTCTTTTTTCTTTCTATCCTTTCTTTTTCTGTCTTTTATTCTGCTTTCTGTCTTTCTTTTTTTTCTGTCTTCCTTTTTCCCCTCATCTTCCTCCTTCTTCTACTTCTTCTCAATGATATTATTATTGTTATTATAGTTTTTTGTTTTGTTTTTTTTTTGTAATTAATATCATTCTTTTTTTTCGTCTTCTCTTTCTTCATGATGGTGGCTGTAGTTGTCATTGTTCAAGCCATAGTAAAATAGCAGAGGTTGTGATAAATATGTGAGATTCAGGGCGAATATTGGGGAGGAGGTGGGGGGGGGGGGGGGGGGGGGAATAGGCTTACCTAACTAGCATATCGTGAAAACCTTCTAGCTGGGGTTTTTTCTCTCTTCGAAGTTGGAGTGCAGCTACGTATAGGTCGAGTAACCAACAGTTTGCGTACAATTGAGCCAGCAGTAGTAATAGTAGTAGTAGTAGCAGTAGTGGTAGTAGTAGCTGTAGTAGTAGTAGTATGAGGAGAAGGAGAAAAGGAGGAGCAGCAGGAGCAGTAGTACGTGTAGCAGCAGCGGTTATAGCAGCAGCAGCGGTAGTATTAGTAGTAGAGCTGTAGCAGCAGCAGCTGAAGCAGCAGCTGTTGCAGCAACAGTTGTACAAGCAGCAGCAACAATAGTAACTAAAGAGAATATGCCATTAGCGTGTGTACATCCGTTATCAATGAATTTACGAGTTTATCTCCAACAGTATTAGAACTTGTTGCAGCCACCAATCACAGGAATGACTGAAGCGATATTAATCTGCGGTTGAGGTGATCAGAGCCCGCCAGACTCACAGAAGATAACCTCAAAATGCCTGCCATTTTGTTAAATACTGGGTATTTCCTGCAGCTCCTAATGTCGGCCATTTTGTTAAATACTGCGTATTTCCTGCAACTCATGCACAAACCAGATATCTCTAATGTTATTGATGTGTGGAACTGCGATAACATTTCCCAGTGGTTCTCAGAATATAAGGTCAGCAACAGTTGTGATTGCAGTCGAGCAGTAGTGTGAAATAACAATATATTTGAATTTAGTTTATAAATATATATATATATATATATATATATATATATATATTATATATATATATATCTATATATATATATATATATATAATATATATAAGTTATACAAATTCTTTTTTAAATCCAGGAAACCCATGAGTTGTAAACCCTTTGGCTCGGTACTATGGATATCGCAACCCTTCGGTCTTGATTCTATGATTAGATTCTGCTGTAAATCTGGGAGAAATTTGGCTATTTCCTGCCTGACCCCTAGGCGTGAACTCGGACCACACTGATTTCGTCACACACGGTCACCGCGAAGTCAGGTTAAGCCAACTACGCTAGCCAGCCGGGCAGTTTATTTATATATATATATATATATATATATATCTATATATATATATATATATATATATATAATATATACTATATATATATATTTATATATATATAATATATATATATCTATATCATATATATAATATATATATAATATATATATATAATATATAACATATATGTATGTATATATTAATTCATTATAATGTTGTGCCTTTATATGTCACATAGGGCTCGCAGTCTATTCCTCCATTCAAATCTATCCTGGGCAATCAGTTCAATATCATGGAGTGCAGCAGCTTTGTCCTCTCTCATCAACCTTCGTCTTTGGTGTTCCCTTGAAAGGCCTCGCCTCCTTAGTTAGAGGACATTCTTGTCAAGAGTCGGCTACGTCCTGCGTCTGAGTTTCACTTCGGCACGGTCTCATGCCACAGACCTGTATGCAGGACGTGTCCATTTTTGGTTCAGGGGGCAAGTCTGGAATGCCCCAATGTTACCTTCCACACACGTGAAGCATTGCATGAACCGCAATGTCATTTACGCCATCAACTGCAAGAGATGTGGCATGAAATACATCTGTGAAACGGGTCTACGACTGGCTGACAGGTTCAGACAACATCTTTTGGATGTGCAGAACAGTGACCTGAAACCAGTACCGTTGCACTTCAGTTACCAAGATCACTAAGTTGTCCACGACATAGAGGTGATATCCATTAAATTAAGCCACTCGAGCGACAGTCTGCAAGACTCTTGAAAATTGTGTTATTTTTACATTGGGCACGCTTATGCCTAAGGGACTGAACTGTCAACACAGTTTCATCTAAAATTCTCTAGTTACGGCCCCTGGCATTCCATGGCTATTTATAACTCGGATCCCACATACTTTCTTCTAACCTTCCCATCCGCCTTTCGGATGCAATTTTTCGTTATTTGAAGCCCTACTCTGGCTTTTGACAGGGGCCGCACTATAGCCTGGCCATAAATATTGTCTAATGACTGAACGCGGGTGATCTTCATCCACATGGTGGCACTTTATGTCATCGGGTGTTTATCGCTTGTGTGATGACCTGATGGGGTATAAGAAGATGAAGATGAAGAGAAATATTGTCTTCTCATTCCACTGGCAAGGCATCAACACGGCACCTTCTGAATACTCAGTGAAGTGATTGTGTGTGTTCTTGTGGTTTTGTTTGTTTTATGTGTGTGCTGATGAAAGCTCTGTAATCGCAATGTCCATTTCTTTTGTGTTTGTTATATTGGGAAGCTCGCTGATCTACTTTTCGCTCGGTCTTATATCTTTCCGTAAAACGTAAAGGGAAGCCGCTTGGTCAACTTAGAAAACAAGGGTGAGAAAACTCGAGCCCTTAAGTTTCCACGTCCATAGTTCTGAGAGCAAGCAACGATAACCGCTTCCCTTGGCTGCATATATTAAACCTCTGTCTGGGGCGTATGTATCAGTTGGAAGCTGTTTGCCTCACATAAATAAACAGATATTGATTGAAAGACCAGGAATGCTGGCGATATGATACTCAGCCGACGGCTAAGTTCAATCGCTTGACGGATTATCACCTTCATAAGCGAAATGATTATTTGTGTTGGTCACAGTTGTACGGCAGGCGTGGGTGTCAATGTGGCTTCTCGCACGTATGCCGGTCGGTCTGAAGGTTTTGTGTTCCGTTCCGTATCAATTTGGGTTTTTTTTTTTTTAACTGACCTTGACTCACAGGCTGAGGCATTATAAAATGGTTAGCAGGTAATTTTCAGGGAAGTAAACGCGACCGTCATGATATTAACCACGTAACTTAACGAGACCGATTAGTTTATAACAATATGGGCCTAGCATCATATGTCCGTTGGCCCACTAGTGGCTCCCTGCTTGACTGTTACCTGACAGACTTGTTTCCCGATTAGGACTTTTTCGGTTGTATGAGTACGAGATACTGAAGCTTTGAAAGGAGAAACAAAGGGA
>CAJHNH020007523.1:45000-52500 GCA_905116865.2 Candidula unifasciata
GGTGTGAAATGAGCTCTGACTAACACTAACCCTTCTCCCCCTCGCCCATAATATTGGACTCTCCAGGGAAATCTCAGATTCCCCGAGACAGTATCCTTTAAAGGACGTTACAGAACATGCCTAAACGGTTTTTAACTGTTGTAGTTTGCCATTGCTTTCTAAACGATCGGCTGTCGGTACCGCCGAAAACAAAACACGAGGGTCTGCTGCCAATTGGCTTGCAGCTGGAACGAGGCTGGAATCGAACCCGGCACCCCCAGTATTAGGAAGCGCATTCATACATCTGGACTCAAATAAGTGGAAACTTGCTAACGGGCACGACAGGAAAAACTGACTCCTGGAAAAACAATTAGTTGAGGTTCGCATGGTCAGCGGTATAGGAAAGTGTTGGGGGAGGGGGGTGTAGGCCGCGAGGGTGTCATCGCATGGAGAGGGGGAAGGGGGACAAAATGGCAACAATGTTTCATATATATATATTCTTTGGCATTCCGAGCCTTTGAGGTTCATTGCTGCAGATATCACCGGCCTCCATTCACACACATACAAGCGCGTACACACACACACACACACACACACACAGTGCCTTCTTTTACCAGTTGGTGACACCAAGTGTTCGCAGGTCTGACTGGACATTATCTTTCCATCGTCCGCCTCGTGGTCTGCTACCATTCATCTTGTGTGTACATTTTCACTTCTCTATCACCTGATATCTTTTCAATACACCCAAACCATTTGAGACTATCAAATTTTTATAATGCCAGTTATCAGTGCTGATTTAAACAGATTATGAATTTCTTTATTGTTTCTCACTCTAAATTCCCCGCTGTTGGCATCTTTGATGGGTCCAAAGAATCGTCGTAAGACCCTGCTTTCGAAAACCTGTTTTAAAGCTTCATCTCTTTTAGTTGATGTGCTGATGAAGGCTCCATAGCCGCAACGTTCACGTTTTGTTTGTATTTGATATATTGTGAAGCTTGCTAGTTTACTTTTCGTTCGGTTTTATATCTTTTCTTTATATTTCTTTTAGTTGTGCTCCAACACACCGTGAACCACCTCACATTGCTATCCCTCTGCGCATGCAAAGCCCAATGTGCACTTACATCAATAATAATAATAGAACATACTCAGTTTGTAGACTTGACGCAACAGCTGATTCACCTAGGTTCTTCAGTAGAACAATCTGTAATGCAGTACATTACAGGTCACTGTGGCTTGGAAGGCAGTGGAATAGCGGACAGGTTGGCTAGAAGCGGCTGTGACATGGTACAACCAAATAGGGACTCAACCCACCAAGAGACTAAGACATTAATACCATCTAGTATCCAAGAAAATGGCAGGATACCAAATTCTCTCCTCAAGATTCGCTTTATCGCCTCTCTAGCGATGCACAGTATATAATATTTAGACTAAGAACAGGGCACAACAGACTTCCTCAACATGTGTTCAAACTTATCGGTGTAGGAAACTCGGTGATGTGTCCTTGCAACCTGGCAACCGAAAATGCTGAACATGTGCTCCAACACTGTCAACTGTATGCTGACAACAGAGACGCAATCTGGCCTGTTGCAACCGCAATGAAGACACAACTGTGGTACACGAGAAGATATGGACTGCACGATAGCTTTCATAATGGCTACCGGCCCTGGAAATATGTCTAAATCAGCAAATCGATATGGTGCTCGCCCTGTGATGGACTCTCAGGCAGGAGCAGTGCTCCCAGTATGTAGTACTGCTAACAGATGCAAAATCAGTACTTGAAGCACTCCAGTCTAGGAAACTACCAGAATTGCAAACACTGCTGACACAACTTAGCCTTCAGCAAAGAGTTGTAATGCAGTGGATACCATCACATTGTGGAGTGCCTGGAAATGAGAAAGCTGATCAACTGGCAGGAGAAGGTGCGACAAAGGTGCAGCCTGATGTACCAGTCACATACCACCAAAAGAAAAGAATCATTAAATCAATCAGGAAACCACCAGCCCCAGCACAAGACGACTATTTTATTTTGGACAGATCAGAACAAGTCATTATCCTCCGCCTCAGAACAGGGCACAACCGATTACGTAACCACATGTACACAAAATTCAAGATAGGCGTATCAGCCATGTGCACCTGTGGAAAGGTGCCCCAGACAGCAGAGCATGTACTCCAGGACTGCACCGAATTTGACACATTAAGGCAAACCTTTTGGCCAGAAAGAACAACAGTGGAACGTAAACTCTGTGGACCACTGAATGAATTAACAACAACAGTGAAATTTATACGAGACAAAATTGCTGATATAGACAACTTATTTCAGGCGAACGAAAGAAGAAGAAGAAGAAGGCTACCGGCCTCCTGATATAAATAATGTGTCAGAAGAATCGAAGAAGAAGAAGAAGAAGAAGATATCCATTGAAGCCAGTCCTTATTGTTTAGACGCCACCATTTTTTTTTATTTTTTTTAATTAATAACAAACCAACGTAAAACTCTAGGCGTAATTGACTGGAAACTTTTTTAACGGCCCAGTCCACTTTCGGCGCCGTCATGGCAGACGGTTAAATTGTCAGTATGTGCTTTCCAATCTGGGCACTTAAAAAGTGAATAGGAATTTTGCACGAAATGTGACCTAAAACTTGCTAGCTGTATTTTGAATGCGGGATATGGGCTCTATATTTTAATTTTCGATACAAGAGGGCCTCACGGAGGCGACGGGGAGGAATCTAGGCCTCCTCCCTCCCCTCCCCCTGCAAATTTTCTTGGGCTTTGAGGGTCTCAAAGGGGTTTAAGCCTTGTTTCCGTGAGTAATAACAATAATCATAATGTGCTCAAAGGCAATTACATTTAATGATTTTTTTTTAAATAATATAAAATCCCCCCATCCCCGCTCCCCAAAGGTTGCAGGGTCCCGTTGTGGGAAAAACAAGAATAGACCCACTGCCTCACTAACAAGCGTGTCGAAAGAGGCGACTAATTGGGAGCTTTCTTTGAAGGCGGGTGGCATCTGTCTGAGAAGCAAGGAACGAAGAGTCTGCTCACAAATAATTAAGATCTGTAAAACGGATGCGCACACAAAACTCAGACCCTGGAACTAAGCAGGTCCAAAAATGGACGAACAACCAGGTCTTTCCGCATTGGTTTACAGCCGGCAAACGGAAACGAAAAATCAATATAAATTATTAAAGTTAGTTGCGTATTTTGTTATAGAACGTTGAACGGGCGCTGTGTGGTCCCGAGGTATGGTGTCCGCCTCAAGTGCTAGAGGTTCCGGGTTCAGTCCCCGGTATGGGCTGCGATTTTTTCACGTGGACTTAGACTTCTAGTAATTCCCCCTGGTCTCAGGGTAGTGAGATCAGACGCCAGTATGCATTGTTTGCTGCGCACGTAAAAAATATCTTAGCAGTTGGAAGTAAAAAAAAAATAGCCTAACTAGGCTGCCCGGGCAAAATTTTGAGTTTAAAATCTACCCAAAGTATTTCAGGATCCTCGCCGGTGCTACAGAACCTGTGCGCTGTGCTGAGCTTCTTCGGGCTAAGACTTGAGTTAGAAGAAGAACGGAGCACTTATGGGTTACTACCCGTGTGCCATGATGTTGATCCGTTGTTCAAACCTCAAACTTCTGTATACTCTCATCTCCAGAGACTCAATTCTATTTACTAGTTCTTTTTTCTTTACCAAAGTTTTAAACTCCAACTCTAACTTCATTGTAGGTTGAACAGGACCTAGTCTTACAAGTCAGCCATACTGACGTCTTCTGGTCTCAGGGGTCAGGAGAGTTGAACAGGGTATCCCAGCTTCCCTTATTGCAATACCACTGGCCCTGAGACATCTTCTAATGGGACAGGTTAACCATACTTAGGTCTTGTGATCTCGGGGGGGGGGGGAGTCATCCTCTTCAGGTATCAGTCCGGAGGGGATAAACAGCACGCAAGCATACAAAGCGATCTGCTGACCCATTTCGACTGCAGCCGGAATCGAACCAGCTACCTCGGAATTACGAGCTCATAATAAAATGTGTAAACACATACTTATAAAGAGAGATTCTATACCTTGTAAATAGGTTCGCTTGGGCCCTTTATAGATTTTATAGGGAAAAGGGAGGTGGTGGGGGTGGAGGGCAGTGTACTGTCACAGCCAGAGAGAAGAGAGGGTGTTAGAGATGCATCGCAGCCAACCTCCAGAAGTCCACTATGTGTGGAGTCACTTTTATTTTCATGCCGGTACACGCTGGTGTTGACGGAAATAAAAGGGCTGATAGGTTGTCAGGATCCGCTATCACTATTGACGGCCAGAATGTGGATAATGCTTATATTATTATTGCCTTCCGAGACATAGGAAGAGTGGAGGACTTTGGGGGGCAGTGAATCCACATCACTCGCCGGAATGATAGACGTGGGAGTTAAGATCGGCATAGCGAAAAACGAGACACACACCAGACACATCAGATGACTTGTAAATCAACAACAAAACTGATACTTATAGCCACAGATCCCTAGGTTCTTACTGAGGGGAGGATCTGAGCACTTATGGACATGTCCGGAGTGCAATGATGAAAACCCAAATATTTCACTAACTTCATTGCGAGGATTGCCCCCCCCCCCCCCCCCCCGACTGACTTCAAACGAACCAACAGACATCTTACCTTGACTGTCGTCATTTCCTCCAACATAGTCTGACGTCATGAACTGTTTGGTCATCAAGGACTTTCCACATCCAGCCGCGCCCATTAGGATAACTCTGTAGTATGTGGGAGTTGCAGGTGGATCAGGAGTAAATTGGTTGTTACTTATGCTGGTCGGCTGAAGCTGTTGCTGGCTGTTTCCGTGTTGTGGTCGGGGTTCGGTTATAGTACTTCCTGTTGACATTAAACTGTGGGTGCTCTTTTTCTTAAAGGAATCGCCTCTGTTGACCACAATACCTTTTGAGGTTGTTTTGAAGGATCTCACGCGCCTTAGCCTGGAGTCTTTGTCTTCGGCAATAGGGACTTTCAGAAAGTTCCCGGAGACGTTGGGCATTGAATTTCTTCTAGGGCCCATGGTTTCAATTTCTCTGTTTCGTTCTACTCCACGAATTAAATTGTGGTTTGAAGTCAAAGCAGCACTTTTCGTTTTTAACGATTTCTGTGATTTTCGCGGGGTGGGCGAGCGTCGAGTTTCAGACGAACTTTGGGGTCGTTCCCTGAAGGATCCTCCCCGGGATCCAGGGGCTGACATGGGAGGACCTTTTCTTGACGGTTTACGAGTTCGGGATTCTTGTGACTTTCCCGAACCCCCGCTGTTTTCAGAATCGTTGCTATCCATTCTTGATCGGCGTATCACTGGATTCACTTTTTGTCGTGGGCTGTTATTTGATCCAGTGCAGCTGAGGGTGGCAGCTGTTTCTAGGATGTCTAAGGTCATCTCATCGTCCTCTAGATAGTCGCCCAACCCCTCAGAATCATCTAGAAACTCGCGAGGTACACCCAGCTCCAGCTTGAAGCCGTGTTCTATAACCGCTACACTCAAATTGGCATAAAAGTGGCCACACTATTGTGTGATATCCAAACTGGCATATGATTTGGTGTACCGTGTGTGGTTTTCAACCCTGCTTATGTTTCGAAGCACAAGATTGTTACAAATGTTTCTTTAAGACTTTCTATGTCCAAATTATGTTTGAATTGTAAATAACATCCGTTCTATCAAGAATGTTCATTGACACAGTCAGTTGCTTTACCGGTCTAACTAAAAAAAAAATGTAAGAATTAACTTTTAAACCTATCGAGTGATAAAAATAGTATTTCATTAACAATATTCATAAAGTAATTATTACTTTAACCCACTGCTGGCTGCGTGGATTTTTATCAGGGTATGGGGCGTCACAGGTCGACCCAGCCTACAATGGGTACCAGGATGGCTATCCTGGGAAAGTAAAGTCGGCCGGCGTAATGCTGACCACATTACCCACATAGTGACGATGGTCTGTAAAAATATACCCGATACGCCTAAAGGAGTGAAAAGGAATCTTCACTTTACTTTTTTTCTTTTTCAACTCATTATTACTTACGAAGTAAAGAACTGATACAAAGATAGCATACGAGACTGACACAATTAGGATAATGAACTGGCACTGAGGAAAAAAAAAAACTGATACAATTAAAGTAATGAGTTGATAAAAATAAAGTAACGAGATTTTACACTGAAACTAATGAACTTTTACAAATGAAATAAAGAGCACTTATAATTAAAGTAATGAACTGATACAGATAACATACAAAGTTGTCATAATTACAGTGGTGAAATAATAATTATAAAGTAATGAACTACTAATAACAAGAGGCCGCCTGATCTGGACTGAATAAACAGAAGAAGAAAAAGAAGAACGACAAAGGAGAATTAGAGAAAGAAAACACAATAAATAAAGAACACTTATCTCCCGTCTAAAAGGTCCCCTTCCTCTGAAGGGATGGAAACTCTTTTCTCTTCTACCCTTCTTTTACCACCTCCCTCCTGGGCCGTGTTTGGACTCCTATCCTTGTATCACTTTTCCCCCTGAGCTCTGAACGAACGATTCCTCTCCCAACTTCCCCCTTTTCCTCCTCCCCATCCCCCTACTCACCGCCCTCCCCCCCCTCTTTACCTGCACTCCCCCCCTCTTCCCCATCAGATCCAGTTCCCCGCCTACTTTCACCTCTCCCTTCTCCTCCTTCTCATCTTCTCTCTTCTCTCTAATTGCTCTCGCCCTCCTTCTCTTCTCGTCTCTTCATCTTCCTTCCGCTTCTTTCTCTCTATCTCTCTTCGTCCTTCTCACTCTACCATCCTTCCGTCTTCATCTTTCTTCATTCGGGCGTGTGGGGCTGGTGGGGCTTCTCGGGTGTCGTGGGGAGGGTGGGTTCTCGTCTTCCGCTTCTGGCCCCCCCTTCCATTCTTCTTCCGCATCTTCTCTGTCTCTCTTCGCTTTCCCCTCCTCTCCCTTTCGTCTTTCCTCCCGTCCTCGCATCTTCTCTTCTCTCTATCTCCCATCTCCCCTCCTCCTCTCCTATCCTCTTCTCCCTCTCTCTCTCTCCCTCTTCCCTCTTCTTTTCTCTCTGTCTTACCCTCCTTTTCGCCTTCTCACTTCTTCTCTTCTCCCCCTTCTTCTATCTCTTCTCTCTCGTCTTCTTTTCTCCTCTCCATCCTTCTCTCTCTCTCTCCGCTCCCCCCCCCCTTCTTCTCTTGCGTTTCTTTTTCCCTCTTCTTTCTATCTTCGCCACTTCTTCTTTCACTACCTTCTACGTGTTTCGGTTATCTCCACTTCCTTCTCTCTTTTCTTACTCGCTTTCTTCTGTGACTTTCGCTGCACTCCTCCTTCTCTTCCCCCTCTTCGTAATGCCCTCTCTCTTCCCCTCTTGCTCCCCCCTCATTTCCGTCTCCACCCCTCTTCTTCTCTTCTCTCTTCCTCTCATACTTCAACTCGTTCTTTCTTTCGCCCCCTCTACCCTTCCTTCCTTCTTGTACTCTATACTTATTCCTTCATCTCCCTTCCTCCTTTGCTCTTTCTTACTT
>CAJHNH020007523.1:57500-65000 GCA_905116865.2 Candidula unifasciata
TCTGTCTGTCCTCTACTGTCTGTCTTTGTCTTCGATCTGGGTCTCTCTTCAGTCTGTGTCGTCCGGGCAGTCTCGTCCGTCTGCGGCGATCCGTCCGCCTTCGCTGGCGGCCTTTCTGTCCGATCTCTGTCACGGGTCTTCGTCCGCTCCGTCTTCGGAGGTTGTCTGCTGTCTTGTCGCCTGTCTGTGGCTGCTCATCTGCTTCTGTCTGTCTGTCTTGCTGTCTGTTGTTCTTCTTCTGTCATTTCTGTCTGCGGCTGTCTTCTTCCTTCTTGAGGTCGGCGGGGATGAGGACTTTCTTCTCGGCTACTTTTCTCTGTCTAGTCTGTCTGCCTGTACTGTCTTCTACTCTTTCATTCTTCGTCTATCTTCATTCATTCTTCTCTCGTTCTTCTTACTATATCTTCTTCGGAGATAAGACGGACAGGCGGCGGATCTATCGATCAGCCGTAGTCTTTTCTGATGATCTTCTGTGCTTCTGGATGCTCTGTCTGGAGTCGTCTCTCTTGATCTCTTCTAGAGGCTCTCGTCTGTACTGTCTGAGGACTGATACTCGATTGCTCTGCTTCTGTCTTGAGGGACTTAGGAGGCTTTCAGAGGAGGATTTAGGAGGACCTGTCTGTTCCTGAGGAGGTATTCGTAGATGTTCACTTGCGTTCTTTCTGGGAGGAGGAGGACGAGGAGGTCTTCGTCTTCAGAGGAGGTCTGAGTAGGCTTTCTCGTCTGTCTGTCGTCTGTCTGTCCTTCTTCGTCGCTGACACTGTCGAGGCTGAGGAGGTTCGGAGGAGGATCGATGACTTTCTTCTGAGGACGTTTCGAGAGATGAGGCGGCGAGATCGGTTGTCTCTTTCTGGAGGAGGTCTTTCTGTCTTTGAGTTCGTTCTTTCTCGTTCTCTTCTGTTCGCTTCTGTCAAGGAGGACGAGAGGGGCGGATGAGGATGAGGAGAGGAGGAGGCGGAGTAGGAGGAGGAGGAGGATAGGAGAAGGGAGGAGGAGTTTTACAACTCTATTTGACCTTTGCTGTCAGTGCCAAAATCTAAATGCGTTCTCGCTGGTCTAGGACAAAAGTGTGCCAGACACACACACACATGGGACCAGTAGGGGATGCTACAGGTAGGAACATGTAGCAGGTAGCCGAATCACAGTGTGGGGTGCATGAGGAAACTAGTGCTAGGGGTCGGCTTCTCCACTAGAAGAGAATAGCAGATTCGTTAGCAGAAAGGGGAAGAAACGGGGGGGGGGGCAGAGGTTGAGGAGGAGACTAAAGAGAAAATTAATGATAAATATGAAGAACAGACAGAGGACTGTGGTGGTGGTGGTGATGATGATAAATAGGATGAAAGAGGAGGAGAAAGAAAGAAGGAAGAAGGGGAGGAAGAGGAAGATGAGGAGAAGAGAACGAAACGAAACGAAAACAAAGACAAAGACGAGGAAGAGGAGGAAGAAGAAGAACGCTGTGCTGTGGTTTACAGCTAGCCTGCGATATCTGCACCTTCCAGCTCAACACATCCCAGTTTCAACTAAATGTTCATTTAGACTGTAGCCAATGCTCACAGGGAAGCCGACACCAATTTCTATCGAAGGGCCTTAAAGAGTGCTAATCCTAGCTTAAGGGCTTAATAATAATAATAATAATAATAATAATAATAATAATAATAATAATAATAATAATGTGCTCGAATTAAAAGCACGTGTGATAATATATGTCTGACTGTGTCCCCCCCCCCTCCCCCTCCCTAGTGGGGTCTGTCTCCTTTGGTCACATCAGCACCTCAGGAGTCCTTGTCAGGGCTCTTAGTGGCGAGCAATGCTACGCCGTTTTATATGGCGCACACAACCTAGTCACAAATATATCTCAAAGCTCCTCCCTCGGAGACGCTGGGTGAATGTGACGATTTTTTTTAAGCAAAGCATCGGATCGTTAGTATTTGGGTACCCTGATAACATCCGATGGAAGTGAGTTAAAGAAGTTATAACATCCGATGGAAGTGAGTTAAAGAAGTTATAACATCCGATGGAAGTGCTTTAAGGAAGTTATAACATCCGATGGAAGTGCATTAAGGAAGTTGTAACATCCGATGGAAGTGCGTTAAGGAAGTTGAATGTCGACTAGCTCAATCGAAGGCAGCGTTTTGCAAAATTAAGAATATTTTATGTAATCTTTCTTTGTCAGAAAGACACATCTTAAAAGTTGAATAATTCCTGTCTTGGTATATGGAAGCAAATCACGGACAGTTGGTAGATTAGCGAAAAATTATTTGGAAGCTGCGGAGATGTAGTTGTATAGACGAATGATAAGAATATCCTGGACAGATAAAAAGAGTAATGAAGATGTCTTGAAAGAAACTGACTCACGAAGAGAACTGATTGCCCACATCAGAAAAAGAAAATCTACATTCTTTGGTCATGTGATGAGAAAGAGAAAACTGGAGTACATCGTGACGGTTGGAAAGTTGGGGGGGGGGGGGATGAAGAGACAGAGGGAGATTGAGAGAAGAGATGCTGGAGAATCTGACATCACGGCATGGACGATCATCTGTGTTAGAGTTGACTGAAAGTACACGAGACAGAATGTTGTGGATAGACATGTCTACAAAAGCCACACGGCATGGACTATGGAAGAAATGAAACAAATAAAGTGTAAAGATAATTTATATTCATGACTGAAGAAAGCCTGTGGTTGGAACAACACCGATCGTCAGATTTATTGAGAAACAAATAATGAAATGGTTCAGCCATCTAATGAGAATGAAAACCAACAATGCCAGCAGCAAGCGTGTACAACCTGAAAATCGAGACACCAAGAGGCAGGGGAAGACCGACTAGAAGATGGATTGAAGGAGTCACTGACACCTTGAGACTGCATAAAATTACGGAATATCAAACTACCGAGCGCGCCCTGGCTAGGCTGTCGACCGACTGATGATCTACGACTAACGCAGGATGTGCAGATATTGACAACAGAACAAGAAAGGGGGGGGGGCATTTTTGGAGGGGGTGGAGGGTGGCTGAGGGCCCAGAGCGCTTGGATTTTGCCGCAGCGGTTCTCAACCTGAGGGTCGCAACCCTTTGGGGGGGGGAACGAACGACACTTTAAAAGAGGTCGCCTAAGACCATCAGAAAACACATGTTCATTGAAGTTAAGAAGGAAATTAATTGTTTTGGAGTCGCCACAACATGAGGGAACTAGATTAAAGGGTAGCCACAACATGAGGGAACTAGATTAAAGGGTCGCCACAACATGAGGGAACTAGATTAAAGGGTAGCCACAACATGAGGGAACTAGATTAAAGGGTCGCCACAACATGAGGGAACTAGATTAAAGGGTAGCCACAACATGAGGGAACTAGATTAAAGGGTCGCCACAACATGAGGGAACTAGATTAAAGTTTTGCGGCAAAAGGAAGACCGAGAGACACTGTCCTAGCTTCTATATTCGCATATTCTGAACACATGATCTTGTTTGTAAACACCTGCAACGCCGTTTCTAATCCCTGTGAAAATAATTGAAAACGATTGTAGGCTTGGCGTAACTACAGAACAACTTGTTCGACCAGCGGTCTTCCACCTGGAGGCACGCCCCTGTGGGGCAGTAGTTACGATTGTAGGCTTGGCGTAACTACAGAACAACTTGTTAGACCAGCGGTCTTTCACCTGGAGGCACGCCCCTGTGGGGCAGTAGTTACGATTGTAGGCTTGGCGTAACTACAGAACAACTTGTTAGACCAGCGGTCTTTCACCTGGAGGCACGCCCCTGTGGGGCAGTAGTTACGATTGTAGGCTTGGCGTAACTACAGAACAACTTGTTAGACCAGCGGTCTTCCACCTGGAGGCACGCCCCTGTGGGGCAGTAGTTACGATTGTAGGCTTGGCGTAACTACAGAACAACTTGTTAGACCAGCGGTCTTTCACCTGGAGGCACGCCCCTGTGGGGCAGTAGTTCTCAAACTCTGTACCGCGGCACCCCGGGTACCACGAGCGTATGTCAGGGGTGCCGAGGTAAAAATCAAGAATTTTTCTAAATCTGCTTGAGATCACTGAAGACAGCAGTTTAAAACAGAAGTACCACGAAGGAAGCCAAGCAGAATTTTGGATGCAGGTGTATTCAGAAAACAATGATATTAGCAAGGCTGCAGTGCATTCTCAAAGTACGCTTACATTAAAAAAAAAAAATCAGATACAGGAGCAAACTTTCTGGGTCAAGCGATTTGAGGGTAAAATTAACTAAATTTCCTATGTACATAAAGGAAATTTTGAAAAATTAATCAAAACCGTTTAATTTATCGCATTAAAGACAACTAAACATATAGTGGGTAATGTTTTTTCCCTTCTTTTCCTAAGTATTTATACTGTTTTAAGGGTAGGTGTGCCGCTATATATATATATATATATATATATATATATATATATATATATATATATATATATATATATATTGCCTGACAAGGATGCCGTGGTGAAAAAAGTTTCAGAACCACTGCTTTGGGGGACGCAAGGAAGCTTCAAAAGGCGTGGTCGAGGCGTTTAGGAATTTTCAAATTGAGTATATTTGTTCTTTTGATAATCTGTTATGCTTAAAAAATATTTAATTTCATTATAAATGAAACATTAGGCTGAAATGGCTGGGGCATGTTGGGAGATTATCGGGCAACAGAGAGGTAAAAACTGAATACACAAGGGAGATAAATGGTCGTTGACCACGAGGCGGACCGAGAAGACGATGGAGAGATAATCTCCAGACAGACAGGCAAACACTAGGTGTCACCAACTGGAAAGAGAAGGCCAACCAGAGAGATGAATGGAGACGGGTGATATCTGCAGCAACGAACCTCAAGGGCTTGGACTGCTGAAAAAGGAGAAGATACGAGCTCGTGGAAAACTATTTACGAAGAATTTGGAAGCAACAGATATGAGGTTTCTGAGACGAATGTTACGAATACATTGGACGGCCAGAGTAACTTACAACGATTGCTTGAAAGAAGCTAATGAAAGTAGATTTCTATATACAACAATAAGATAGAGACAAACACTGTTCTTTGGCCACGTAATGAGAAGAGAGACACTGGAGAACATCGTGACAACTGGAAAGATCAGTGGAAAAAGGGGTAGAAGTAGACCAAGAGAGATGATGCTGGATGGGCTAAAAGGTTGGCATAGAGGGATATCATCAAGGGTGCTGCGTCAGGCAACCAGAGATCGTGATTTGTAGAGTCATGAGCGCCTCCAAAAGCTGGCAGGGCACATGATGATGATTTAAAAGCGAAAACTCAAGGGACGTCTCGTTTTTTTTAAGTTTCTACATCTATGGTAACAAACAACTCTCTCTCTCTCTCTCTCTCTCTCTCTCTCTCTCTCTCTCTCTCTCTCTCTTTCTCTCTTTCTCTCTCTCTTTCTCTCTCTCTCTTTCTCTCTCTCTCTCTTTTCTCTCTTTCCCTCTCTTTCTCTTTTTATCTCTCTTTCTCTCTCTCTTTCTCTTTTTCTCTCTCTTTCTCTCTCTCTCTCTCTTTTCTCTCTCTTTCCCTCTCTTTCTCTTTTCTCTCTCTTTCTCTCTCTCTTGCTCTCTCTTTCGCTCTCTCTTTCTCTCTCTTTCTTTCTCTTTCTCTCTTTCTATCTCTCTCTTCCTCTCTCTCTTTCTCTCTCTCTCGTTCTTTCTCTCTCTCTCTCTTTTGTTGTACCCCAACAGGAAATCACACAAGCGATAAACACCTGGTGACACCATGCGGATGAGGATCACGCGTAGAGAGGACCCAGAAACCCCTTTCAGCAGCTGTAGCCACACTAATGGGCCCGCTCTAGCAGATGTCATCAAGACAAAACAGTGTCAGATATCACATTGATATATTTGGACACTAAATTGTTATACATCGTTGATTGTTTTCTCTATGTTATTTGCTATTCGATTTATGTGTGGGGGTTTTCTCCAAGTTCTGTATGACCTTTTTTTTTTTTTTTAAACAACATTTGGGTTGTTGGGGTTGTGCCATATATTCAAACGGTCCGGATTTACACAAATAGATACGGATCAAAAACCGTCTCAATATGGGAGGCAATCTTTGGTTATTTTAAAACCCCATTCTGGCTATTCCGGTATCCGTGGCATAGGCGTTGCGAGTAAGACTCGTAATTCCAGCGAACCGCGATCGAAACCCACTGTTGGCTGCGTGGATTTTGATCATGGTATGGGGCGTCGCAGGTCGACCCAGCCTAAAATTAGTACCAGGATGGGCTGTCCTGGAGAAGTAAAGATGGCCGGCGTAATGCTGGGCACATTACCCACCTATTGCCGACTGGTTTGTAAAAATATTTGTGCTCTTCCCATAGCGCCTAGAGGCGTGAAAAGAAATCTTTACTTTTACCCACGCCGTCTTTTGTCGGGGGCCCTAATATAACCGAACGGTTGAACGGGGTTTCTGGTGCTAGCGCCTTGCGATTTTCATCCGAATGGTGGCGCTTTGTGTCACCAGGTGCTTATCGCACCATGTGCAGTCCAGGTGCGGTTGGACTTCATTCATTCGCTCATAGCAAAGAGAGGGGCGGTGATTTTAACTAGCAATAAATGTGCTACAGATAATAATAACCACGATGTGATAAGACATTTGTAGTTCATTTTGCGTAATACACTTAATCAGTTATCAGCATCGTCATAATGTGGTGGCCAAATGGTGTTATCCAGTGTTTTTCAAGCGGTGGTTCGCGGACTACGGATGGTCGGTTCAACTTTCCAGATAATCCGGTAAAAATGTTCCCTGACTCATGTAGCGGCTCCAGCATTTAAGTGCTAAACTAATCAAATGCTGCACGCGATAGTGTGACACTGAAAGTCAAGGTCATGTCAGTATTACAAACCAAACAGATGAATAACTTGATTATTGCAGCGTATCGTCTTTCAGAAACAACGCTCTAGCCGTGTATATCATACTATACGCAGCATCTAGTAGCAGCAGATATCGTACTAGCCAACAGTTGTAATTTTATAAACGGACTTAAAACATAAAATGCTTTCTGCATGTAGTGCGGTTCAGGATAGAACATAACAAACTTAACAAGAATATGCACAAGCTTAGCCTAAGTAGACGATGGAGAGATCAACTCCAGACATACCTGCAAACACTCGATACCACTTATTGGAAAGAAAAGGCCAGCCAGAGAGATGAGTTGAGTTAGGCTAAGTCAAGAATGAACATCACAGCACTCAGGGCATTCCCATGCGTGCTCCGTCCTCATCTTCGGCAGCCAGCGCAGAGTTCTAGTACTGATGGTACCGGTCACAATCTAGTTATATGTCCGTCTTGCCTTTCCTCTGAGTGTAATGAGCCGGCCAGACCCTCTGGTTACACCAAGGTGCCTCATTCTCTCCAGGCCATAATAATCTTGTTTATCTACTTATTGCTGAGCTTGTGCCCAAAGCGTCTTGACTACATCCGCCTTGTCATATATCAGTTTACCATCTCAGTGGTGCAAATCTAGCCAATCTGTCTGCATGTTAGTTACCCACCACGC
>CAJHNH020007523.1:70000-77500 GCA_905116865.2 Candidula unifasciata
GAGAGAAAGAAGAAGAAGAAAAAAGAAGAAGAAAAGAAGAGAAGAAAGAGAAGAAGAAGAAAAGAGAAGAAGAAAGAAGAGAGAGGAAGAAAGAAGAGAGAGAGAGAGAGAGAGAGAGAAGAGAAAAGAAGAAGAAGAAGAAGAAGAAAGAAAGAAAAGAGAAAGAGAGAAAGAAGAGAAGAAAGAAGAAGAGAAGAGAGAAGAAGAAGAAAGAGAGAAGAAAGAGAAGAAAGAAAGAGAAAGAAGAAGAAGAGAAGAGAGAAGAAGAAAAGAAGAAGAAAGAGAAAGAAAGAGAAGAAGAAAGAAGAGAGAAAGAGAAAAGAGAAGAAAAGAGAAAGAAGAAAAAAGAAAGAAGAAGAAGAAGAAGAAGAAGAAGAGAGAAGAAGAAGAGAAGAGAGAAGAAGAAGAAAGAGAAAGAAGAAAGAAGAAGAAGAAGAAAGAAGAGAAGGAAAGAAGAAGAGAGAAGAAGAAGAAGAAGAAAGAAGAAAAAGAAGAAGGAAGAGAAAGAAGAGAGAGAGAAGAAAGAGAAGAAAGAAGAAGAGAAAGAGAAAGAAAAGAAGAAGAAAGAGAAAGAGAAGAGAAGAAGAGAAAGAAGAGAAGAGAAGAAGAAAAGAAAAAGAAGAGAGAGAAGAGAGAGAGAAGAGAAGAGAAGAAGAGAAGAGAGAAGAGAAAGAGAGAGAAGAGAAGAAAGAAAGAAGAAAGAAAGAGAGAGAAAGAAGAAGAGAGAGAAGAAGAAAAGAAGAGAAAGAAAGGAGAGAATAAAAGAAGAAAGAAGAAGAAAGAAAAGAGAAGAAGAAGAAAGAAGAAGAAGAGAGAAGAAGAAAAGAAAGAAGAAAGAAAGAGAAGAGAAAGAAGAAAGAGAAAAGAAGGAGAAGAAAAGAGAGAAGAAGAGAAAGAAAGAGAGAAGAAGAAGAAGAAAGGAAGAAGAAGAAAAAGAAGAGAAGAGAGAAGAGAGAAAGAAGAAGAAGAAGAAGAGAGAAAGAAGAAGAAGAAAGAAAGAAGAAGAGAAGAAGAGAGAGGAGAAAGAAGAAAGAGAAAGAAGAAGAAGAGAAGAAGAGAGAAGAGAAGAGAGAGAAGAAGAAGAAAGAAGAAGAAAGAGAGAAGAGAGAAGAAGAGAAAGAGAAAAAGAAGAAGAAGAAGAAAAAAAGAAGAGAAGAAAGAGAAGAAGAAGAAAGAAAAGAGAAGAGAAAAAAAAGAAAAGAAAGAAGAAAGAAAGAAGAGAAGAAAAGAAGAAAGAAGAAAAAGAAGAAAAGAGAGAAGAAGAAAAAAGAAAAAGAGAAAGAAAGAAAAGAAAAGAAAGAAAGAGAGAGAAGAAAGAGAGGAGAAGAGAAGAGAAAGAAAGAAAAGAAAAGAAGGAAGAAAGGAAAAGAAGAAAAGAAGAAAAAGAAAAAAGAAAGAGAAGAGAGAGAAGAGAAGAGAGAAAGAAGAGAAGAAAGAGAAGAAAAGAAGAAGAAGAGAAAAGAAGAAGAAGAAGAAGAAGAAGAAGAAAGAAGAGAAAGAGGAAGAGAAAGAGAGAAAGAAGAAGAAGAAGAAGAAAGAAAAAAAGAAGAGAAGAAGAGAAAGAGAGAAAGAAGAAGAAAAAAGAAAAAAGAAGAAGAAAGAAGAAGAAGAAGAAGAAGAAGAGAAGAAGAAAAGAGAAGAAGAAAAAAGAAAAGAAGAGAGAGAAGAAAGAAGAGAGAAGAGAAAGAAGACGAGAAGAAGAAAAGAGAGAAAGAGATAAAAGAAAGAGGGAAGAAGAAGAAAAGAGAAAAAGAAGAGAAGAGAAAGAAGAAAGAAGAGAGAAGAGAAGAAGAAGAAGAAGAAAGAGAGAAGAGGAAAAAGAGAAGAAGAGAAAAAGAAAGAAGAGAAAAAGAGAGAAGAAGAAAGAAAGAAGAAAAAGAAGAAAGAAGAAAAAGAGAGAGAAAGAAGAGAAGAAAAGAAGAAAAGAGAAGAAGAGAAGAAGAAGAAGAAGAGAAAGAAAGAAGAAAAGAGAAGAAGAAGAGAAGAAGAAAAGAGAAGAAGAGAGAGAAAGAAAGAGAGAAGACGAAAAAGAAAAAGAAAGAGAAAAAGAAGAAGAGAAAGAAAGAGAAAAAAGAAAAGAAGAGAGAAAAGAAAGAAAAAAAGAAAGAAAAAGAAAAAGAAGAAAAGAAAAAGGAAGAAAAGATGAAAAAAAGAGAAAAAGGAAGAAGAAGAAGAAAGAGAAAAGAAAGAGAAAAAGAGAAGAAGAAAAGAAGAAAAAGAAGAGAAAGAAGAAGAAGAAGAGAAAGAGAAAAAAGAAAAAGAAGAAGAAGAAAAAAGAAGAAGAAAAAAAGAGAAGAAAAGAAGGAGAAAGAGAAAGAAAGAAAGGAAGAAGAAGAGAAAGAAAGAAAGAAAGAAAAAGAAAAGAAAAAGAAAAAGAAAGAAGAAAAGAGAAGAGAAGAGAAGAAAGAGAGGAAGAGAGAGAGAAAAGAAAGAAAAAGAAAAAGAAAAGAAGAGAAAAGAAAAGAAGAGGAAGAAAGAAAGAAGAAGAAAGAAGAAAAGAAAGAAAGAAAGAGAAAGAAGAGAGAAAAAAGAAAAGGAGAAAGAAGAAAGGAAAAAAGAAGAAAGAGTGAAGAGAAAGAAAAGAAAGAGAAAAAGAGAGAAAGAAGAAAAGAAGAAGAAAGAAGGAAGAAGAAGAGAAGAGAAGAGAGAAGAAGAAGAAAAGAAAAGAAGAAAGAAGAAAGAAGAAAGAAGAAGGAAGAGAAAAGAGAAGAGAAGAGAGAGAAGAGAGAGAAGAGAGGAAGAAGAGAAAGAAAAGAAGAAAGAGAAGAGAAGAAGAGAAAGAGAGAAAGAGAAGAGAGAAGAAAGAAAAAGAGAAGAAAGGAGAAGAAGAAAGGAAGAAGAAGAAAGAGGAAGAAGAAAAAAAGAGGAAAGAGGAAGAAGAGAGAAAGAAGAAGAAGAAGGAAGAAGAGAGAAGAAAGAAGAGAAGAAAAGAGAAGAAAGAGAAAGAAAAAGAAGGAAAAGAGAAGAAGAGAAAGAAGAAGAAGAAAAGAGAGAAAAAAGAGAAGAAAAGAGGAGAAGAAAGAAAAAGAAGAAGAAAGAGAAGAAGAAGAAGAAGAAGAGAGAAGAAAGAGAAGAAAGAGAGAAGAAGAAGAGAGAAGAAGAAGAAGAAGAAAGAAAGAAGAGAAGAAGAAGAAAAGAAGAGAGAGAGAAAGAAGAGGGAAGAAGAAGAAAGAAGAAAGAAGAAAAAGAAAGAAGAAGAAAGAAGAAAGAAGAGAAGAAGGAGAAGAAGAAGAAGAAGAAAAAGAAGAAAGAGAGAAAAAGGAGGAAGAAGAAGAGAAAAGAGAAGAGAAGGACAAGAAGAAGAAAGAAGAAAAAAGAGGAAAGAAGAAGAGGAAGAAGAAAAAAGAAAGAAGAGAAAGAAAAGAAGAGGAAAAGAGAAGAAAGAGAGAGAGAAGAGAAAGAAAAGAGAGAGAAGAGAAGAGAAGAGAAGAAGAAGAAGAAGAAGAAGAAGAAAAGAAGAAGAAGGAAGAAAGAAGAAGAAGGAGAAAGAAAGGAAAGAAGAACGAAGAAGAAAAAGAGAAGAGTAAGAAGAAGAAGAGAGAAGAAGAAGAAGAAGAAGAAAGAAGAGAAAGAAGAAGAAGAAGAGAGTAAAGAGAAAGAGAGAAGAGTTAAGAGAAAGAGAAAAAGAAGAAGAAAAAGAAGAAGGAGAGAGGAGAAGAAGAAGAAGAAGAAGAGGAGAGAGAAGAAGAAGAAGAAGGAGAAGGAGAAGAAGGAAAGAAAAGAAGAAGCAGAAAGAAGAAGAAGAGGAAGAAAAGAAGGAAGAAGAAAGAAGGAGAGAAGAAGAGAAGAGAAGTGCTCTCGGTGAGGTAGAACGAGAAAGTGATTAGCCAAAGAAAAATAGTCAAACACACGCTGGGGGATATACTGAAGATGGGATCCGAGAGCCTATGGAGTTTTCCATGTGCAGTAAAGATAATCTGTCGATTAACTAACTCTATTACCCATTAAGTACAAATTAGTCTGGAGGCGTCCGTAGCGAGTGCTACGAATGCTGCGATCGAAACCCACTGCTGGCTGCGTGGATTTTTATCTTGGTCTACAATCTCATACACTAAACTACTTCAAGTCACAAACTAAGAAATTATAGACTGTATGATAACCAAGAGAAGGCGGAAATGGCGTGGCTACGTTATGAAAATGAATCCTGATATACCTGCCAAAACAGCTCTAGCATGGACACTAGAGGGAAAGAGAAACATGAGGGGACCCCAAAAAAAAAAAACGTGGAGACGAACGATGGAGAGTGACCTGAATGCGGAATCTCTGACATGAAAAACTGCACTGAAGATTTCACAGGACAGAAAAGCATGACAAATCCTCTTTGAAGTCTCATGTACCAATAGGCATAAAGAGAAAATACTAGAAGTCAACGTGAATGGTAAAGAATCCTAGCCTTCGCCGGTGCTTGAACCTGGGACCTCTAGTAGTCGAGGCGGACATCATACCTCAAGACCATGCAGTCCTCCCACACACGTAGTTTAGAGAAATGCTTGTCTGTGTATTTTAAAAATTCGAACACAGAAGTCGACAGATGTAATTATAGATGGCAAACAACTGGGTTAGCCAGAATATTACCGTGAATTAACCAGCAAATTGAGAAATTACATTGTAGAGAAATTAAATTCACAAGATTATTTCTGTCCGTCTGTATGTTCGTCTGTCTGACTCCTTGTCTGGCTACCTACATTAATTTCTGTATGTATGTATGTGAGTCTGTCTGTCTTTCTGTCTGTGTGTATGTCTGTGTGCCTGTCTGTCTGTATGTGTATCTGTCTGTATGTGTATCTGTCTGTCTGTCTGTCTGTGTGTGTGCCTGTCTGTCTACCTGTCTGTCTGTATGTGTGTCTGTCTGCCTGCCTGTCTGCCTGTCTGCCTGTCTGCCTGTCTGTCTGTCTGTCTGTCTTATGTCTGTCTGTATGTATGTATGTATGTATGTGTGTATCCCTGTCTGTCTGTATGTGTGTATCTCTGTGTGTGTGTATGTCTGTCTATATACCCGATAACGACACGGATGATGATCTACTAACAAAGCAATTAACCTTGGACGCTCGTTAATTTTGAATGTCCTATCTCTAAATAATTCCGCACCAAATTGGATCAACCTGCAGGGAATTGAGACGGTCCCTTACAAATTAATTCCGCAGCATAAAGTGCTCCACCCCCCCCCCCCCCGGGGTCACTTTAATCAATACCTGGACATCGGACCAGAGTGCCATGGCACCAGCTGCACAGCAAGGGGAAGGCAGCGCAGACGATAGAGCCACGGCTGTCTCCAGCTGACGGGGCGTGCTGCTGACGTCACCGGGGTGGGCTAACGATGTGTTAACGCAGCGGTTCTCAAACAGGAAATACATTTTTTTTTTCACCAGTGGCGAGGGGAGACAATTGAAAATATTTAATTTAAGTATCTACATGCCTTTTTTAATCATTTTACAATTTTTAGCCGACTTTTCCTGATTATTGCTGCGGAACCCCAGAGTGCCTCGGCACCCAGTTTGGGAACCGCTGCGTTAAAGCATTGTTAGCCCGACCAGATGACGTCAGCAGCATCGCCCGTCAGCTGGAGCCGGTCGTAATAAAGCCACAGTGTTAGGAACAATCTTAGAGAGATGACCAACTTAAGCTGGGTGTTAAAATGAATACATATAAGATCCTTACAGCTCTTCATCGATGATTCACTGGGGTAATTGGTGTAAGACGCAAAAGAAGGAGGAGGGGTGCGACGCCGACCACGTGAGGAGGAGGGGTGGATGAGAAGGTAACGGAAGAAGAGGAGTCGGAGCAGCAGAATGAGAAATCAAAAAGTGAAACAGAAAATGATGCTAATAATTTTTTTTTTTTTTTAATTTTTTTTTTTTAAATTTTTTTTGTGATGATGATGAGGGGATGAGGAGAATGGGATTTGGCCAGGGAAGGCAGGGGAGTAGAGGACGAGGAGAAAAGGATTTGAGGAGGTCGAAGAGTAGAAAGAAGAAGAAGAAGAAGAAGAAGAAGAAGAAGAAGAAGAAGAAGAAGAAGAAGAAGAAGAAGAAGAAGAAGAAGAAGAAGAAGAAGAAGAAAAAGAAAAAGAAAAAGAAAAAGAAAAAGAAGAAGAAAAAGAAGAAGAAGAAGAAGAAGAACAGACAGGCAGGCAGGCAGGCAGTCAGGCAGACGGACGGACGGTCGAACGGACGGGCGGGCGGGTGGGCTGGCGGACGGGCGGGCTGACGGACGGACTGACGGAAACACCGGTGCAAGTCAAACTTTACGGGTCGCTGAGTGAATTACAACAGACAGTGAAGTTCATACTAGAGATATCTTTGCAGATGCAGATAATCTATTTCAAGCAAACGAAAGAAAAAGAACAACATGAGAGATGAGATAATAAAAAATGCGGCGGGAAAACCCAGAAGTGACAGAGACACCAACGAAGAACTATGAACAATAGCAGCTACAGTAGCGGTGAATGCTTCCATAGAAACTCAATGAATCAAATGGTTTGGTTATCTGGTTACAATGGAGGACAAAATCAACCTGCAGCTAGAGCGTTTACGTGAGAGCAGCAGACTGCAATGCAAGAGGCCGATCAAGAAACACATGGGTGGAGGGAGTGAAAGAGACACTACACAAATGCAGTATGAAATAAGCATAAGCTAGACGACTGGTTAAAGACAGGAAACTATATTTGACTCCTCTCTGTGGCGGTTTACGAAACAAGCAGTAGAACAACAGAACAAGAAGTCGGAAACGACACAAAGCCTTCTGCTGCCAAATGACCTGCAGCCGGATTTAAACCGGGTTTTACACTAAATCGCACCTCAAAAACCACGACGAGGAAAAATAATAGAAATAGAGACAGGACTGATCGGAAGAAAATGGTTGGAGACGCTGAATAAATCTCGTCTGAAAGGAATTAGTTTCATTTTTGTACAAGGACACTTGGGGGTAAGAGGGAATAAACGAGCGGATTGGCTTGCTGGCAGGGCCACGATAGGTACAGGAAAAGCAACGATCGGACCGACATGCTCAGTGCTCTCAAGGAGCCAGGACGAGAAGATGATTCAGGAGACAACGTTGAATGGGCAACACTCAAAAGACTGCAAGAACTTCAGATCAAAACAGGTGTCGCTAAACATGAACAATATACAGGCAGCCAAAGAAAAATAGTAAACCAACACAGAACTGGTGTTATTAGTCGCCACATGCAGAGGGATATACTGAAGTGAGGATTCGAGTGTGCAATGTGCAATGAGGATAATCTTTCGATTGACTAACTAACTAACTAACTAACTAACTAACTAACTAACTAACTAACTAGTTAGCTAACTAACTAACTAACTAGCTGGCTAACTAACTAGCTAACTAACTAACTAAGTAGATGAATACTTTCTTTCAAGAATTCTCCTAATTACAGTAATTATGTATTTGTAGTTTAAATAACATTGATAATATAATCACCACTACAAACGAACTAACCCATCTGATTGTTTTAGGGATCAAATCTTAACAACAACTTGACTA
>CAJHNH020007523.1:87500-120241 GCA_905116865.2 Candidula unifasciata
GGCAGATAGATTGGCTGGCTCTGTACCACTTGGTGTTAAATTGATGTACGACAAGTTAGATTTTGT
The DNA here is from genome assembly GCA_905116865.2 of Candidula unifasciata. NCBI lineage: Eukaryota > Metazoa > Mollusca > Gastropoda > Stylommatophora > Geomitridae > Candidula > Candidula unifasciata. The sequence goes on from CAJHNH020007523.1 coordinate 87,567, forward strand.
GTGGGTCATTTGGGAGCGAGTTAACAGTGCAGAGGCGCAGATAGATCATTACGGTCTGATGAGAGTGGCCTAAAAGTAAGATTGGGTTTCCTGGCTTTCATGATGATCTTTTAACGACCCAAACAAAACTGCCGCTAAATTGATGAGACGATGGTCCTGAACACCCTAACGAGGTATTTATATCCTACCCCTAGATGACGTCCAACATTTTAGAAGCTGGTAAGATTGGGTTTCCTGGCTTTCTGATGCTTTTAACGACCCCAAAACTGTAAAACTGGTCCTAACACCAACTTACCTACGTCCCACGAGAGAGTGCAACCTACGTCCCAAGGCTGCATGCAGCCTATCTACCACACCTTGGAATATTAGACTGTCCCGTGACCTGTGAATTTCCTGTGTTTGGGGTAGGATATTAATAAAGCACCCGATGTTGTCACTTAACATTAAACATCTCTTTCGGTTACCTTTCGAGCGGAATCCGGAAAATGTTTGTTCAAAATGGCGACTAATTATGCAAGTCCACGCTGACTCTATTACAGCTTCCGGTTTACAGTTTAAAAAAGACAGCTTGTCAATCTGCGAAGGAATTTACTTCCGGGTCCTCTTATCTTTGGAGGTCAGTAGCTACCGAAATCTATGTTTGATCGGTTTGTAAGAGCGCATGAATACGTCAGGAGAAAGTTGCTTTGTAGTCGCTGCTAAAGGTAATGTTGGTAGTAGTAATAGTCGTGTTCTTATAAATTTATGAAATATTAATATAGTAATAGTGGTCAGTAAAGTGGCTGTAAAAGCATTAACAGCACCAGCAATTAGTAGTAGTTGTAGTAGTAGTCGTAGAAGTAGTAGTAGTAGTAGTAGCAGTAGTAGTAGTAGTAGTAGTAGTCGTAGAAGTAGTAGTAGTAGCAGTAGTAGTTGTAGTAGTAGTAGCAGTAGTAGTAGTAGTCGTAGTAGTAGTAGTCGTAGAAGTAGTAGTAGTAGCAGTAGTAGTTGTAGTAGTAGTAGCAGTAGTAGTAGTAGTCGTAGTAGTAGTAGTCGTAGAAGTAGTAGTAGTAGCAGTAGTAGTTGTAGTAGTAGTAGCAGTAGTAGTAGTAGTCGTAGTAGTAGTAGTCGTAGTAGTAGTAGTAGTCGTAGAAGTAGTAGTAGTAGCAGTAGTAGTAGTAGTAGTAGTAGTAGTAGTAGTAGTAGTAGTAGTAGTAGTAGTAGTAGTAGTAGTAGTGTTAGTAGTATATTGTCGTCGTAGAAGTAGTAGTAGTAGCAGTAATAGTAGTAGTAGTAGTAGTAGTAGAAGTAGTAGTAGTAACAGTAGTAGTAATAGTAGTAGTAATAGTAGTAGTAGTAGTAGTAGTAGTAGTAGTCGCAGAAGTAGTAGTGGTAGTAGTATTAGTAGTAGTCGAAGAAGTAGTAGTAGTAGCAGCAGTAGTAGTAGTAGTATTAGTAGTAGTAGTTGTAGTATTGGTGGTGGTAGTAGTAGTGGTAGTAGTAGTAGTATTGGTAGTAGTAGTAGTTTTGGTAGTAGTAGTAGTATTGGTAGTACTACTACTACTACTAGTAGTAGTAGTAGTAGTAGTAGTAGTAGTAGTAGTAGTAGTAGTAGTAGTAGTCGTAGTAGTCGTAGTATTTGTAGTAGTGGTGGTGGTAGTAGTAGTAGTAGAGGTAGTAGTAGTAGTGGTAGTAGTAGTAGTAGTAGTAGTAGTGGTAGTAGTAGTATTGGTAGTAGTAGTAGTAGTATTGGTAGTAGTAGTAGTTTTGGTAGTAGTAGTAGTATTGGTAGTACTAGTAGTAGTAGTAGTAGTAGTAGTAGTAGTAGTAGTAGTAGTAGTAGTAGTAGTAGTAGTAGTAGTAATAGTAGTAGTAGTAGTAGTAATAGTAGTAGTAGTAGTAGTAGTAGTAGTAGTAGTAGTAGTAGTAGTAGTAGTAGTAGTAGTAGTAGTAGTAGTAGTAGTAGTAGTAGTAGTAGTAGTGGTGGTGTTAGTAATTCCAACGTGCCGAAATCGAAACCCACTGCTGGCTGCGTAGATTTTATCATGAAATGTGGCGATGCAGGTCGACCAAGCCTAAAATGGGTGCCAGGATGTATTTTCTGGGGAAGTAAAGACGGTCAGCGTAATGCTGAACACATTACCCACCTAGATCCGATTGGTGTGTCAAAATATGGGGGCTCTTTCCATATGCCCGATGCGCCTACAGGCGTGATATTTGATCTTTACTATATTCTGTTCAAGTTTTTACTTTGCGTTATTACTTTTGATAGTTTACCATTGCTCTCTAAAATGTCGGATCTGGAAACCATTGTCGAAAACAACGCATGGCAGTCTGCTGCCAAATGGCCCGCATCTGAATCGAACCAGGTATCTCGGAATTACACACCTCGTTTGCAACGCCAAAGTCACAGACGCCAACAATCCATCCCCAAACAGACACATCATTGGTCGGATTACAGCGCATACCATCCCGAAATAGACACATCATTGGTTAGTTTACAGCGCATACCATCCCCAAACAGACACATCATTGGTCAGTTTACAGCGCACACCACCTCCAAACAGACACATCATTGGTCAGATTACAGCGCATACCATCTCCAAACAGACACATCATTGGTCAGATTACAGCACATGATTATTCCTACTTTATGCTACCAGTGGCAGACATGATCATTCGCAATAAACCAGAAAGAAAGACAAAAAGTAGCCATCTAAATAATTACAACAAGCGACCAACACCCGGTGACACAATGTGCCAACATCTGGATGAAAATCACCCTGGTAGCAGTCACAGAAACTCCGTTTGACTGTAAGGTTATATTAGGGGCCCGAAGAACAGCCTAATTGGGGCTTTACAATAATGGAAAAGTGCGTCCCTTATTGGGACCGAGTAATCCAAATATGTTGTCTCAAAAGGACTCCAACAATGAACAGAAGAGACATAATCAGGACTGAACTCACGATAAGAGAATATGTCACCATACAAGTTCTAAATTACACACAAAGACAAGAAATCAAATGATTTGAATCTGGATCGAAAGGTGTGGGTTCGGTTCCTGGCCGGATTTTTTTTTTCAAACTGACCTTGGCTCCCAGGTCGACCCAGCCTTGAATGGGTACCAGGTGCAGTACTGGGAAGTAAAGGCAGGCGGCGTGATGCTGACCACATCACCCACCAAGTGCCGTGTGGTCTATAAAATATAGGTCTAGCCCTATATGCCCAATACGCCTGAAAAGCGTGGAAAAATTTACCTTTACTTCACTTTTACTTCCTTACTTCTTCTGTTGTCAATATCTGTTTATGCCGCTAGACATCACAGTTCATCAGACGATTGGCAACCCAGCGAGGGCGCGCTCATTCGCTTGATATGCAGTGATGTTTTGCAGTTTCAAGGTGTCTGTTACTATTATTTTTATTTATTTTTATTATTACTACTGCTGCTGCTGCTGCTGCTAAAACTACTACTACTACCATAATCTCACTTAGCAATAATGCCTTGTGACGTCATACCATAAATGCCATACACTCAAAAAAAAGTAGAAGGACGTAGAGCTCAAGATAGACCAAAATCGAGATGGAAAGACAAAATCGAGGAAACTCTAAAACAGCACGATGGTCGAGGCGATCATAGAGCAGGAAGCAAAACCGTATATCTCCCTCGGCACCCAAAGGCAAGAAAGAAAGAAAGAAACAAACAAACAAACACAGAGAAAAGGGGAAAAGCTAGAGACAAACAAACGAACAAACACAGAGAAAAAGAGAAAGGCTAGAGACAAACAAACGAACAAACAAAGAAGCTGTTTACTAGACCGATGGGAATGTCCTTCACGCATTCGTCTATTGTCCCAGTCCATGGAAACCCACCCCCCACACCCCACCCCCTCCCACCCCCACCCCCTCTTCTATGCAACCTCTTTTCTATGTTCACATGATTCATGCAGTTTGCATGTGAAATGTGCACGATTTATATACATTTTATTTTAATATATTATATGTGCAGGTTTCATCCCCCCACCCACCCACCCACCCATCTCATTCCCTTTGGGGGGGGGGGGGGAAGGGGGAGAGGTCAGGGATATATGGAATAATATTTGGGTTTTTATGCAGCAAAGGTTTAATACATTGATGTGTGTGTCTGTCTGTTCTGTCTATTCGTCGTACAGTTTGTCTGCTAGTCTGTCTATATGTCTAACAGTCAGTATGAATATTCAACCACCAATGCAGCCATTAACTTGGGTACCCATCAAATTATGCACCTACCCATCTATGCCAGCACCTGCATATCCACTCACCTTCATGTATTGAAGCACGAATCATATTATGTGCCCATTCATTTAAGCACTCATCCACCCTTCCATCCATCTAAGCACCCATCCACCTCTTCATCCATCTAGGCATCCATCCATCCTTCCATCCACCTAAGTACCCATCCATCCGTCCATCCACCTTAGCACCCATCCATCCTTCCATCCACCTAAACACCCATCCACCCTTCCATTCACCTAAGCACATATCCACTTAAGCACCCATCCACCTTTTCATCCACCTAAGCACCCATCCACCTAAGCACCCATCCACCTAAGCACCCATCCACCTAAGCACCCATCCACCTAAGCACCTATCCACCTAAGCACCCATCCACCTAAGCACCCATCCATCTATCCATCCACCTAAGCACTCATCCATCCTTCCATCCACCTAAACACCTATCCACTTATGCACCCATCTATCTATCCATCCACATAAGCACTCATCCATCATTCCATCCATCTAAGGACCCATCCACCTAAGCAACCATCCATCTATCCATCCACCTAAGCACCCATCCACCCCTTCATCCACCTAAGCACCCATCCGCTCTTCCATCCACCTAAGCACCCATCCACCTAAGCACCCATCCACCTAAGCACCCATCCACCTAAGCAGCCATCAACCCAAGCACCTATCCACCCAAGCACCCATTCACCTTATCACCCATCCATCTAAGCACCCATCCACCCTTCCATCCACCTAAGCACCCATCCACCCTTCCATCCACCTAAGCACCCATTTACGCTTCCATCCATCTAAGCATCAATCCACCCTTTCATTCATCCACTCATCCATCCTTCCATCCATCTAAGCATCCATCCACCCTTTCATCCATCTAAGCATCCATCCATCCTTTAATCCATCTAAGCACCCATCCACCCATCCATCTAGGCACACATCCACCCATCCATCTAAGCAACCATCCTCCCATCCATCTAAGAAACCATCCACCCATCCATCTAAGCACCCATCCACCCATCCATATAAGCACTCATCCACCTTTTCATCCATCTAAGCACTCATCCACCTATCAATCTAATCAACCATCCACCCTTCCATCCATCTAAGCACCCAGTTACTGATCCATCTAAGCCCCTATCCAACCTTTCATCCATTGAAACACCCATCAACATTTCCATCCACCTAAGCGCCCATCCACCTATTTAAGAACCCATCACTCTTTTATCCACCGAAGCACCTATCCATCTATCAAAGCACCCATCCATTCCTCCATCTTACCCATTCAGCCCTCTATCTAAGTACCCATCTACCGACCCATCTAAGCACTCATCCTTCCATCAATTTAAGAACCCATCTATCGACCCATCTGGACTCCCATTTTCTTGCCTGCGCCCACCACGATGTACAAACCACGCATCACAGAACCCGACATCTCCAGACTGTTGAACTCAAACAGAACCCGACATCTCCAGACTGTTGAACTCAAACAGAACCTGTCATCTCAAGACTGTAAAACCCAAACAGAACCCGACATCTCCTGAATGTAAAACCTAAACAGAACCCGTCATCTCATGACTGTGAAACCCATTCAGAACCCTTCATGCCATGACTGTAAAACCCAAACAGAACCCGACATCTCCTAAATGTAAAACCTAAACAGAACCCGTCATCTCATGACTGTGAAACCCATTCAGAACCCTTCATCCCATGACTGTAAAACCCAAACAGAACCCGACATCTCCTGAATGTAAAACCTAAACAGAACCCGTCATCTCATGACTGTGAAACCCATTCAGAACCCTTCATGCCATGACTGTAAAACCCAAACAGAACCCGACATCTCCTGACTGTAAAACCCAAACAAAACCAGTCATCTTATGACTGTGAAACCCAAACAGAACCCGTCATCTCATGACTGTAAAACCCAAACAGGACCCGACATCTCGGGACTGTAAAACCCAAACTGAACCCCTACAATACTCTTAAAGACAAGAATGTAACAGTCCCCTCCCCCACCCTTATCTTAATCAGACAGTGATATATATTTATATTATCGCGGAACAAATAAACCTGGAAATGACATCAAACCCGCTGCTCTCCAGCAACACTGTTTATTCTAGCTCTACGCCACTCGCTGCCATTGAAGGCTGTTTAATCTAGCCCTTTTCAAGTGCAGATGCGATTGCTTCTTTCATCTCTCTGAAATCTGAATCCCCATGATTAATCCTTTAGATGAATTGTAGCTTTTGCTTACTTCAAGAGACCTAATAGAGTTTGGACTTCAAGATTCTGGCAAATAAACACGTACAGGCTACAAAGCGTAGTTGCTCCTGTTATTATATGCATGCGCAAATAAACCAGACCTGTAAAACGGATGTGCACCGCACACGCAGATTGTGGAGCAAGACTCAAAAGTCCAGATGTTGGCGAACAGCCAGAACTCTCCGTCGCAGTTATAGCTGGTGAGCGTGGAGAAGATTTGCATGCCTGATATGGCCAGTGATCATTTAGTTGCGATTCTTTACACGAAGTTGCAAAACACCCACTTCGACCACCCTCCCACTATTCCAGCATTCTTTGGCTGTTTGGGATTTCACGCTACTAGACGGTCACCTCTGGATATGACTGTTGAAACCAACACAAGACGGTCTGCTGCCAAATCGCCTGCAGCTGATGTCGGACCGAGCACCTCGGAATCACAACGTGAGTTCTTCGCAACGCCGAAGCTACAGACGCTGACATATCAAATGTTAACATTTCATTAACAATAAGCAGACCACCCAATGAGTGGTCTCGATGTATGGCGTTCGCCTGGAGTGCTGGAGTTTCTGGGTTCAAACCCCGGTGAAGGCTGGTGCTTTTTTCACGTAGACTTCTAGTAATTTCCTTTGGTCTCTGTGTAGTAAGATCGGACGCCCGTGTGTATTGTTGCAAACGTTAAAAAAATATTTTTGCAGTCAGAAATCGAAACGAGTAGCCTAATGGCGCTGCCCAGGCAAAGTTTGGAGTTTAACATCTACCCAAAGTTTTTAAGGATCCTTGCCGGTGCTACAGAGTTCGTGCACGGCGCTGAGATTCTTCGGACTCAGGCTTGAGTTTTAAGTAGAACAGAGCCCTTATGGGTTACACCCGTATGCCATGATGTTGATCCGTCGATTAAACGTAAATCCTCGACTTTTCAGCTGTGCTGCGGTTTAATGAGGTACATCATCACAGCCCTCTGGACAGATCCACAGGTTCTCCATCTCCTCTCTTTCAAGAATTGACATCACAGCACTCGGTGTATTCCCATTCCTGCTCCGTCCTCATCTTCAGCAGCCAGTCCAGAGATCTAATACTTACGGTACCGGTCACAGTCTGGTTATATGTCCGTCCTGCCTTTCCTGTAGTGCAGTTAGCCAGTCAGACAGCCAGGGCCACACACAGGTGCCCCATTTCTCTTCTGATTCCGCTGCTTGTTCCCAAGGGGCCTTGACCACATCTGCCTTGTCATGAATCATTTCACCTCCCTGTGATGCAGATCCAGTCAATCTATTCTGTGTTGATTAATCAAACGCCTTGTTCCCTTGGTGAAATGTTTATTTCTTGCAGCTCCAGGTTGCAGTTCCATGTCTATCAACCTGGACAGGGATATGGAGTCATGCCCTTTGGCCTGCTCGTCTTCGCGCCAAGTTCTGTACATGGCATTGAAAACCTGGCTTCTGTCCCAGAACCAGACTCGCTGTATCAACCACAATCTATTCAAAGGTAAAAAGAATATCATAGAAGGGCCCTGAAGTGTTGTTTTTTCCCTTCCTTCCTTTCGTGTCCCCTCCTGGCCTCCGGGCTTCTAGCTCAAGATATGACACCCTGATATTACAGAATCTGGTCAAGTTCACGTGTCTCGGGCCATCCACACACTGGCTGACTTTTCATTCATTCTTTCTCACTCTTTTACATCGGAGGGGTGTGACATTTTCTTGCCCCCAAATTACATCAGCGCCTATGTCTCGTGCTCTGCACTGTACGACAACATAGCTTTCAGCGACCCCAGAAGATCTGGAACTGGTCCTAACCCACCCACCCCCCTCTTCCCTTTTACCCACAGCCAGAGCCTAGGTCAAACTAGAGACTCTTTCTGAAGAAAGCTGTACAACGTGACTCCACTCTGAATAAACGACCTAGATCAGATTGATCAAGTGTGAAGATGGGACGGAAAACGTGAACAGGTCCCTAAATCTATATCTCGCGAAACAACAAACCTTGTTCAGCTACCACAAGAAATAGCTTTTTTCGTAAAGAAACTAAAGCTTACACTAAACTGTCTTGCAATTACGTTTTCATTCTGAGAAAGAGAATGCCTGTGACATAAGTTGCAGCCCTCTTTAGGTGGATTGTGTTAGGGCCAGTTTCTCCGTGTTTTTAGAGTGTTTAAAGCGCTAGCGTGATGAAAGATACAACACGCGATATCATCGGCATATCGGAACACCCCCGTAACCTTGTTTCAAGGTGACAGATTCAGGAACAACCAATCGGAAGTTAGCTAGTTTGTATATGGGCGTGGCCTGGGGAGATTAGCTTTACTTTAACCAACAATCTATATTAACAAAAACGTTAAATTTCCGACGCTGTTAACTGTAGAATCTGAAACTACTGAACCGATTACTTTCAAATTTTCAAACCACGAACGACGTAGCTCTAGCAACGGTCAAATCAATATTTGTTTCGTTGCCGGCCTGGATTTGTTTTTAGTTAATTGGCCATTTTTTACTGCTGCCAAAAAGTGACATTCCCCCCATTTTCCAGATATTTATATGACGCCTGGGGTTCACATTTTGTAGTGTTGTTTACTTTGTTGTTTTAGTGTATCCTTTTCTTCCCCACATTATATTTACATAACAGTGGGTGAATTATTCCTGTCGTTACTATAGATTTTATACTATTTATCATTCTTGGCTTTTTGTTTTCGTGTTCTTCTTTTTTTTTTTGGGGGGGGGGGGGGGGGGGAGAGGGGGGGGGGGGGGGCTTATGTTTTGCTTTGGTTTTTTGGTCGCCTTAGCTTAGGTTTTCAAACAAATCTTATTTGCCCCGAGTATACTTAGTTTTTTCCCCATTGTGTTTGGTATTTCTTTTTTTTTTTTTTTTTCTATAATATTGTTCATTTCAACTGGCGGCCCAGTTAAACTGTCTTGATTGATTTACGTTCGTTATGCACTAGAGCATTTCCTGACTGAGTATTTGGACATGTACTAACCGAAACCTGAGACATTATTTCTTATTCAACTTTGCATTATTATATACTTTTATTTCCACCAACTACTTGAGTCTCTTATAGCGCAGTTGTAAATATTCTGCCTTTTATGCGGGTGACCCGCGTTCGATTCCCCGCTAGGTGATATAATAATTTTTGTTGCTCCTTACCTGGGCGGCTGGCACGTTGTGTTGTGGTTTGTGGCTAGGCTGCGATATCAACGCCTCTTTTCTGTTTTGGGGTTTACAGCTAGCCTGCGATAGAGGCGACATGATGCTCAATGGTCATGTCACGGGTAATCTTCGTTCGCCCTCAAGAGTGCCGTTGGCGCGTTGTGTTGTGGTTTACAGCTAGGCTGCGATATCTGACCTAAACTCTTCAGTCTTCGGTAGTATAGTAAGTATTCCACCCTTCACGCGGGTGACCGGTGTTCAATTCCCCGCTGAGTGATAATTTCTCTTTTTCCCTTAAAAGGGTGGTTGCCGCGTTGTGTTGTGGTTTACAGCTAGGCTGCGATATCTGCGCCTTTCGCCCAAAGACATCTGATTTCAGTAAAGTCCTAATTAGCCTCCCTGTGACGCTTCACTCGATCAAAAACTTTTCGGCGATGACAGACACTGTTAACTAAGACGGCTTACACTCCAGTTTAGTTTGTGTAGACACGGATGCCAAGGTCAGTTAAAAATCGTCTCTTTGGAGAGGCAGATATGACGGGTGCGGGGTATTTTTCTCCGCTATTTGTGAGTATTGTGTACTTTTGTTTCATCATGGAATAGTACTGTTGCATCACTGGTTAGCTGATGGAATTTTTTTTCTTTGTCGGGGGCACAATTAAAGTAAACAGTCTATGGCGACTGCATGCGGCGCTAACTCCTCTGGCTACACCGATCTACACAGACAGTAGTGACAGTTTTTGTTGTTGTTGTTGTGAGGGTGGTGGTGGTGGTGGTAGCAGTAGTACTGGTACTGGATCTGTGATGTGGTAGCTGTTACACTGGCCACATTTACTTCTCAGTACAAATTAATGCTACCCATTTTAGTCTGGGTGGGCACGGATGCCAAGCTCATTTTAGTTACAATATTTCGTCAGATGATGACTTTCCTATCTTTCGGAGAGGATGATATGATTGGGGGGTGGGGGGGTCATGCCAGACACTGTTAACTGAGAGAGCTTAAAATATTATTTTAGAGTTCTCATATCTTAACTATTTCTATTTTAGTAATTTCGCCAGGTGATGATTTTTCAATCCTTCGGCAAGGGAGGTATGGTTGGGGGAGGGGGGAGGTTATGCCAGACACTGTTAGCTGAGAGAGCTTACAACATTTTTTACAGCTCTCATTTCTTAACTATTTCTATTTTAATAATTTCGCCAGGGATGATTTTTCAATCCTTCGGAGAGGGAGATGTGACTTGGTCGAGGGGAGGGGGGGGGGCTATGACAAACACTGTTAGCTGAGAGCTATTTTCTTTCTTTTCCGTTTCACCATTCTGAGCCACAGCAACGCGTGGCCGAGTACAGCTAGGTAATAATAAGCTACGCATTTGTTCAGAGTTTGAAAGACTATTGTTGCTATGCCAATACCCCTAGTGCAGTGACATAATTCCTTGGTCATTCATTTATTCATTCATTCCAATCGCATGGAATGGTCAACATTCGTGAAAAAAATAATAATGAAATAACCAATTCATTAAAAAACATATATTTATAATTTTAATGTGACAAAAACAATAATAAATAAATTACGTTCTGTTACAAAATGATTTTATGAATGTTCAATTTGTCCAAATAAATAGTGCATTTATATGAGTTACATTTGTGTGCAAATGTTTCAATATTTATTAGTCAAAATATATCGTAAAGAGAGCTTGCTCAAATACTTTATTTACAATAACGCTTTTCGTGAAAATGTTGATTTTTGCTACGGTCGTAGCACCATTTGTATTCATCTTTTCTTTTCAGCCCTACTGTGTTTCTTTCTTCTTTCTTATATAGTACCACAGATATAAGGGTAAAGCCAAATGTCGTAGTTTTTGTCGTCTCACTGATACCAGGTTGTAGCCCAGTGTCGCGATTTTGTCATCTCACTGATACCAGGTTCTTACCCAGTGTCGCGGTTTGATCATCTCACTGATACCAGGTTCTTACCCAGTGTCGTGGTTCGGTCATCTCACTGATACCAGGTTCTTACCCAGTGTCGCGATTTTGTCATCTCACTGATACCAGGTTCTTACCCAGTGTCGTGGTTTGATCATCTCACTGATACCAGGTTCTTACCCAGTGTCGTGGTTTGGTCATCTCACTGATACCAGGTTCTTACCCAGTGTCGCGATTTTGTCATCTCACTGATACCAGGTTCTTACCCAGTGTCGTGGTTTGATCATCTCACTGATACCAGGTTCTTACCCAGTGTCGTGGTTTGGTCATCTCACTGATACCAGGTTCTTACCCAGTGTCGCGGTTTGGTCATCTCACTGATACCAGGTTCTTACCCAGTGTCGTGGTTTGGTCATCTCACTGATACCAGGTTCTTACCCAGTGTCGCGATTTTGTCATCTCACTGATACCAGGTTCTTACCCAGTGTCGTGGTTTGATCATCTCACTGATACCAGGTTCTTACCCAGTGTCGTGATTTGGTCATCTCACTGATACCAGGTTCTTACCCAGTGTCGTGGTTTGGTCATCTCACTGATACCAGGGTCTAGACCAGTGTCACGCTTTTCTGCGTCTTGTGCTGCTCGGGTGTCTTGGGTTATGGATTTGTTCATATATTTTTTTCAGGCTTCAGCTGCACAATTTATCCGTCTCTTTCTTGGTCTTCCCCTCACCTTCCTCACGGATGTTCTACTGTAACTACAGCGCTGCGGTCCTATATATTTTCTGATAGGTCTTGGCGTTCTAATTCATTTTTCTTTTAATCCTGAAAAAAAAGTTCTGCTCTCATCAAACTCCCTCTGCAGAGCTCAGCAGTGGAGTTTGTATCTCAGCGTCGTGTCGTGTTAATTAGGAAACTATATCACAGCGCTTGAGACATTCCCATAAGCGCTCAGTCTCCATCTTCTACAGCAAGCACAGTTCAAATTCTGACTGTGTCAGTCATGGTCTGACTGTATGCAAGTCTCGCCCTTTACTTGAATGTTGTACGTCAGCCAAATCCCCTCGTCACTCCTTGCTGAATCATTCTCCTCAGACAGTGATGATCTATTTGCGCCTCCCTGTTGTCCATTGGCTCCCAAAGGGCCCCTACAACTTCTAGCTTGTCATGCTCCAATTTACCACCAAATGGTGCAGAACTAGCCAGTCTGTCTGCTCGTTTTTTTTTTGTTTTTTTCAAACACCGGCGAAACTGCGAGAAAATATTCAAAGAGCACTAACTACCCATGACCTCTTAACCGATGCTTGTTTTAAGCATGGAGCATTCCTATGACTGCAGAATATCTGCTTACCACCAACAATAAAACGGAATGTCACGTGAGTCATTAGCTTCCAGAGATGTCTGCTGGTGAGAACAGCTATGGAGGTTAAACAGCGTCACCAGGAGGTAGTGTCCGACCAACATGATTAGAAGCACAGAACTTGGAGCACATCCTGGAAAACATCTGTTTAGCGTCTTGTCTGAAAGCCTGGTTGAGAAAACTGTAGATGATTGGGTTGATGGCGTTATTTATAAAGAAGGATTTGACGCAGAGTTTATACGCCAGCTCTCCTACGGGACTGAGGTTCTCTTCAAGATCTTTTATGATACTTCTCATGACCATCACGGTTAGGTATGGAAGAAAGCTTAAGATATATGCAAGAGTCACAGCAAAGAGTACTGTGGTAGTTTTCCCAACTCGAATTTGGCGTTGGGAAGATCTCTTAGATGGTTGTTCGGGATTCTGGTGGTAGATTTGCGAGTTGTGAGCGTTTTCCAGCCGCTCCTCATCTTCACTCTCCTGGACATGGTCTTGCAAGTGGTTTAATTCTGAGGGCAGCTGAAGATTTGGTGGTAGAACTCGGTTTTGGGTTTTCGCGGACACATAGATTCTTGTTCGTGATGTTGTTTTAATTCGAATACTACTAAAATGAGTAGGATCTCGATCGATAGAAGCAATAGCTGTATTGCTGTTATTGCTATTCTCTGAGCTGTTACTGGTAGCACTTTGGCTACCGCTGTTGTTACTAACAATGCCAAATCTTGCAGATCCTCTGTTTATGTTGTTTTCATTGCTTCTTGTGTTGTTTCCCTCCTGGTATTGTTCCAGTGTAGAGTCGATGCTGCTATTAAGAGTTATGCACTCGTTAGAGTTATCCAGGATGCTGACGGTGCTTTGACGTTCGCTGTTGTTGCTACAATTGATATCACTATTTCTGTTTAGTGTTATGGTGCTGTTGACGTAATGTTTACCGGAGGCCGGGGTGAAGATGGGCGATGACCAGATATGATTGCCGTCTATGTCTTTCTTGTATCCACAGAAGCGACGCAAGTTGCCGTAGAATGTATTGGACACTGCAGTTGTGGATGTGGAATTGCTGGCATTGCTGCCTCCACTTTCTCCACTGCCGCTGCTGTTGCTGCTTGCTGTGGAGTTGCCGATTCCATCTTCTTGTCCTGAGGAAAGATCCATACTTGGTGGGTCGGGTGCCTGAAGAATAAAAGCGGAAACACGGGATTTAACACCATATAACGTTGCCAGCGGAGGCTTCCGTGGTTTAGGCTTTGCGAGTCCGACTTGTAATTCCAACGTACCGCGATCGAAACCCACTGCTGGCTGCGTGGATTTTTATCGCTGTATCGGGCGTCGCAGGTCGACACAGCCTAAAATGGGTACCAGGATGGATGTCCTGGGGAGGTAAAGACTGCCCGCGTAATGCTTACCACATTACCCACCCAGTGCCAAGTGGTCTGTAAAAACATGGGGTGCTTTTCCTATATGCCCGATGCACCTAAAGGCGTGAAACGGGATCTTTACTTACTTTACTTTACTTTACAACGTTGCCTGCTGCAGCTTTAGTTAATTAAGAGTAGGCTCGTATCAGTTGTATCATACTCTATAAGTATGCTCAGGAATATAAAGAAGGGCTGGATCCAAAGAATGGAGTCTCTAAAGCGGGCGGGGTTGACACTGACTGACTTTCTCCCCCACCAGGACATCACACAAGCGATAAACACCCGATGGCACAATGTGCCACCGTGCGGGTGAGGATCACCGTTAAAGAATGTCAAGAAATTATAGGAAAAACAAAACAGACACTGCATGCTACTGTAAACTTATTAAAAAAAATTACCTGTAAACTAGTTTTTATTGTTGAAGAAAGACAGACAGACAGACAGACAGACAGACAGACACACAGACACACAGGGAGAAAGAAAGAAATATAGACAGGCAGGCAGGCGGAAAGAAAGAAAGAAAGAAAGAAAGAAAGAAAGAAAGAAAGAAAGAAAGAAAGAAAGAAAGAAAGAAAGAAAGAAAGAAAGAATGAAAGAATGAAAGAATGAAAGAATGAAAGAATGAAAGAAAGAAAGAAAGAAAGAAAGAAAGAAAGAAAGAAAGAAAGAAAGAAAGAAAGAAAGAAAGAAAGAAAGAAAGAAAGAAAGAAAGAAAGAAAGAAAGAAATACAGTAAGAAATACAGTAAGAAATACAGAAAGAAAGAAAGAAAGAAAGAAAGAAAGAAAGAAAGAAAGAATGAAAGATAGAATGAAAGATAGAAAGAAAGAAAGAAAGAAAGAAAGACAGACAGACAGACAGACAGACAGACAGACAGACAGACAGACAGACAGACAGACAGACAGACAGACAGACAGACAGACAGACAGACAGACAGACAGACAGACAGACAGACAGACAGACACTGCATGCTACTGTAAACTTATTAAAAAAAAATTACCTGTAAGCTAGTTTTTATTGTTGAAGAAAGACAGACAGACAGACAGACAGACAGACAGACAGACAGACAGACAGACAGACAGACACACATACACACAGACACACAGGGAGAAAGAAAGAAATATAGACAGGCAGGCAGGCGGAAAGAAAGAAAGAAAGAAAGAAAGAAAGAAAGAAAGAAAGAAAGAAAGAAAGAAAGAAAGAAAGAAAGAAAGAAAGAAAGAAAGAAAGAAAGAAAGAAAGAAAGAAAGAAAGAAAGAAAGAAAGAAAGAAAGAAAGAAAGAAAGAAAGAAAGAAAGAAAGAAAGAAAGAAAGAAAGAAAGAAAGAAAGAAAGAAAGAAAGAATGAAAGAATGAAAGAATGAAAGAATGAAAGAATGAAAGAAAGAAATACAGAAAGAAATACAGAAAGAAATACAGAAAGAAAGAAAGAATGAAAGATAGAATGAAAGATAGAAAGAAAGAAAGAAAGACAGACAGACAGACAGACAGACAGACAGACAGACAGACAGACAGACAGACAGACAGACAGACAGACAGACAGACAGACAGACAGACAGACAGACAGACAGACAGACAGACAGACAGACAGACAGACAGACAGACAGACAGACAACTCACGTGGGCTTTCTTGGAGCCAGCTCGCTTCAAGCCTTTGGGTGTTGCTGGCGGAGAGTTCACTGACCCGGAAGTAAACTTCTTTCTCCGCAAGATGGTCAGGCCGATCTTGGAGTAGAGGACGCCAAAGAACACCACCGTGATGCCAAAGAGGGAGAAGAGGAACACGTAGTAGATGGTCGGGTAGATAGTGCGGCGCATGGAGTCGTCAGTGGTGCAGTCGGTTCCTTTCAGAATGTTTCCTCCGAGTCTTCTTGTGACGGTTTTCCTAGATTAAATTATATGTTGCGTTAGGTATATGGTGCTTAGCCGTAAATTAATTGTTAAAAATTAAATGTAATTTCCAGATACTTCAGTTTGCTCTCTCTCTCTATCTCTATCTCTCTATCTCTCTCTCTCTCTCTCTCTCTCTCTCTGTGTGTGTGTGTGTGTGTGTGTTGAGTTTCTACCTTTAATCGTGAGACTTGTGTGGTTTTTCTAGGCAAATTCACGTCCAGTAGTTTGCCATTGCTTAATAGACGGTCGGCTTTCTTGATACCACTGAACGAAACCAACGCAAGGCGCATGGCCCGCAGTTGGGATCGAACCCGGCATCCCGGCATTACTAAGCGTTCGCATCGACTTAGCCACAGAGCCGACAAACTGGGTATAACCTGGAGAAAAATCTAAAGAACGCTAACTACCTGGGACCTTCAAAAAAAATCAGAGAATCTTTACATCAAGATGTGTTTATGGTCCAGGCGACTAGAAGTGCCAGAAGCAGAACCTTATCTCTCTCTCTCTCTCTATCTATCTCTCTCTCTCTCTCTCTCTCTCTCTCTCTCTCTTTCTCTCTCTCTCTTTCTCTCTCTCTCTCTCTCTCTCTCTCTCTCTCTTTCCCTCTCTCTCTCTCTCTTTCTCTCTCTCGTTCTCTCTCTCTTTCTCTCTCTCTCTCTTTCTCTCTCTCTCTCTTTCTTTCTCTCTCTCTCTCTCTCTCTCTATCTCTCTCTTTCTCTCTCTCTCTCTCTCTTTCTCTCTCTCTCTCTCAACCCGATGCAGTAAAAGAGGAAAGGAATAAGAAGTGACTATCGAATTACTGAGGGTAGAATCCTTTGCTACTGAAGATTGAACCCAAACCATATTGTTAGTTATATTACCTAGCTAATTACCATGCCACCTTCATAAACTGACCTGCCAAAAAGTATAAATGTTGGCCAAGAACAGATAAATCCTAGTATGACTGCACCAACACACAGAAATTTGGCTTTGTTGGCCGTAAATTGGCGTCCAAGCTGGCATATGCGATAGTAGCGATCGAAGGCAACCTGTGGATACATTTTTTTAAAACTGTAAGTTAAAACAATATTTTCTCATTTACAAGTAATATTTTCAGACTGCACTGAATTTTTCTGCATTCAAAGATACGAGTATTATCTGTCTGTCTGCCTTCTGGCTGTCTGTATGTGTGTCTGTCTCTCTGGCTACCTATTTACGTAAATATATACAGGCATATATACACGCGTAGCCACTATCTATCTATCTATCTATCTATCTATCTATCTATCTATCTATCTATCTATCTATCTATCTATCTATCTATCTATCTATCTATCTATCTATCTATCTATCTATCTATCTATCTATCTATCTATCTATCTATCTATCTATCTATCTATCTATCTATCTATCTATCTATCTATCTATCTATCTATCTATCTATCTATCTATCTATCTATCTATCTATCTATCTATCTATCTATCTATCTATCTATCTATCTATCTATCTATCTATCTATCTATCTATCTATCTATCTATCTATCTATCTATCACTCTATCTATCTCTCTATCTATCTATCTCTCTGTCTGTCGGTCGGTCGGTCGGTCGGTCTGTTGGTCTGTCGGTCTGTCGGTCTGTCGGTCTGTCGGTCTGTCGGTCTGTCTGTCTGTCTGTCTGTCTGTCTGTCTGTCTGTCTGTCTGTCTGTCTGTCTGTCTATCTCTCTGTCTGTCTGTCTGTCGGTCGGTCGGTCTGTCGGTCTGTTGGTCGGTCGGTCTGTCGGTCTGTCGGTCTGTCTGTCTGTCTGTCTGTCTGTCTGTCTGTCTGTCTGTCTGTCTGTCTGTCTGTCCATCTGTCTGTCTGTCTGTCTGTCTGTCTGTCTGTCTGTCTGTCTGTCTGTCTGTCTGTCTGTCTGTCCTAGTCTGTCTGTCTGTCTGTCCTAGTCTGTCTGCCTGTCTGTCTGTCTGTCTGTCTGTCTGTTTGTCCTAGTCTGTCTGTCTGTCTGTTTGTCCTAGTCTGTCTGTCCTAGTCTGTCTGTCTGTCCTAGTCTGTTTTTCTGGCAGCACACAAACATACGCATTAGCGGCACCTTTTTTTCAGGCACTCATTTTGTTAGCTCTTTTGTAATATTACTTAATAGACTATATTTGGTCGAGTACCTGCACCTTTTTAAACACTTTGGGAGTAAGAACCTGCAACTTTGAGACACTTTGGGAGTAAGAACCTGCAACTTTGAGACACTTTGGGAGTAAGAACCTGCAACTTTTTAAACACTTTGGGAGTAAGAACCTGCAACTTTGAGACACTTTGGGAGTAAGAACCTGCAACTTTTTAAACACTTTGGGAGTAAGAACCTGCTACTTTTTAAACACTTTGGGAGTAAGAACCTGCAACTTTTTAAACACTTTGGGAGTAAGAACCTGCAACTTTTTAAACACTTTGGGAGTAAGAACCTGAAACTTTTTAAACACTTTGGAAGTAAGAACCTGCAACTTTTTAAACACTTTGGGAGTAAGAACCTGCAACTTTTTAAACACTTTGGGAGTAAGAACCTGCAACTTTTTAAACACTTTGGGAGTAAAAACCTGCAACTTTTTAAACACTTTGGGAGTAAGAACCTGCAACTTTTTAAACACTTTGGGAGTAAGAACCTGCAACTTTGAGACACTTTGGGAGTAAGAACCTGCAACTTTGAGACACTTTGGGAGTAAGAACCTGCAACTTTGAGACACTTTGGGAGTAAGAACCTGCAACTTTGAGACACTTTGGGAGTTAGAACCTGCAACTTTGAGACACTTTGGGAGTAAGAACCTGCAACTTTTTAAACACTTTGGGAGTAAGAACCTGCAACTTTTTAAACACTTTGGGAGTAAGAACCTGCAACTTTTTAAACACTTTGGGAGTAAGAACCTGCAACTTTTTAAACACTTTGGGAGTAAAAACCTGCAACTTTTGAGACACTTTGGGAGTAAGAGCCTGCAACTTTGAGACACTTTGGGAGTAGGAACCTGCAACTTTGAGACACTTTGGGAGTAAGAACCTGCAACTTTTTAAACACTTTGGGCAGTAACGGCACCTTTTTAGACACTTTGAGGGAATACCGGCACCTTTTTAGACTTTGGGGTGAGTACGTGCACCTTTTTAGACTCTTTGGTGTGAGTAGCTGCACCTTTTTAGATACTTTGGGAAAGTACCAGCACCTTTTTTTACTTAGAAAAACACTCACTTTGTTGGTCTGATAGTTTGCCTAATATTTTTGTCTGTCAATCTTATCTATGATTTCTCTGTCAGGCGTTCGGTATGTCTGTTTGTTTCACTGTCTGTCTGCTGTCAAATTTCAATCACAACTTTTTGGAAAGACACTCTGAAGTTATGCGTTGCCTGGGTCAAGAAATTAACCTAATGAAGTCTAACAATAAAACTTAACGAAAGAAATTACACAAAGCAGACAAATTGACGTTGCGGCCAAAAAGACTGACCTTTTTTTTTTTTTTTATTAAGCTTTTTAGTCAAGTCCATTCGACTAATTTCTTAGCATTAGCTTGAATGTAGTCGCAGCTCCTCTACTTCTTCATTGTTCACCGGTTGAAAGCTCTGGTGGAAAGTACTGGTTGTGCCAGGACCTGAGTTGCGCGTGTACGTCCGGTTTTACCAGCTTATTTGTGTGCAGTTGGTTGTTCCTTGCCGCTGGGGCAGACGTACTCTGACTTTGAAGGAAGCTCCCAGTTTGCCAACTCCTACGGCATGCTTGTTGGGGAAGGCAGTGGGTCTATACTTGTTCTGCCTGCAATGGGGAACCCAGAACCCTCACAGGGAGCAGTCGCCCATGTTCTTACCTGGATCAGAATGGTGCTGCTGGCAATGATGGTGGTCGAGTGGATAAAGCGCAGAATCTTACAGGCCCAGGGAGACTCGAACGTATAGGGCAGGAGCAAGTCAGCGATCTCCGTTGGCAGACCCACCACGCAGGTCATGAGGTCAAGGGCGGCCAGTGCCAGGATAAAGTAATGTGATGAGGCGCGCGTTCTTCTCCTGACGTACACCAGACACACCTATAGAGTAAACCAGATACAGCTGAAGACTCTACAAAGGATGTTAAACCAAACTAACAGCAGAACAAGTTAGCTTTACATTATAATAATTACAAAGGACCAGTGAACGTTGCGGGTAAGTAACATTCATCAGCACATTACATGAAAATTCAATATAATAATTAGAATATAAAAACCTTGTTCTTCTTCCTTTTCTTTTTCTTCTTCTTCTTCTTCTTCTTCTTCTTCTTCTTCTTCTTCTTCTTCTTCTTCTTCTTCTTCTTCTTCTTCTTCTTCTTCTTCTTCTTCTTCTTCTTCTTCTTCTTCTCTAGTCCTGTGTTGCCTTTAGGTGCCAGGTTGTGAGAAGCATCAGGGGAAAGCCCTGTTATGTACTGTCCAGATACTCGTATTTACAGCCTCAGATAATCCATCTATCCATTACCTGCGTGGTCAACCTCTGGATTTGCTTCCATTGTGTTTAAGTGAAAGGGCTTTCTGTGGTGCACTTTCTAGTGGCAGTATTGATGCATGTCCAAACCATTTGATCTGTTGTCTCTTGATAAAGAAAACACAAAATCACTTCAGCCGAGTTATATCCAAAAGAAATCCACATATATGTCTAGCCAGTTTCACGCATGTGAAAAAAGATTATATACATTTTTATGTCCAGCCTTCCAGTTTAAACTTCCTTCGTAGTTGAACAGGGCATCTGGGAACTGTGCTGTTAGACTGGCACCCAGGATGTGACATTTTGGGTCGCCGAAGTATGCAAAGCTATAGGTATTCGCCTGGAGGTTACAATGGCCTAGCCCGATTGCTGCATTGGAGGTTTGAGCACACACACAAGAATGCCATATTGGCGTTATCAGTCGCCACACGCTGAGGGATATACTGAAGATGGGGTCCAAGCGCTTACGGACTTTTCCGATGTGCAGAGAGGATAATCTTTCGATTAACTAACTAACTAACTAACTGACAGTGCCCTAACTAACTAACTGGCAGTGCCCTAACTAACTGACTGACAGTGCCCTAACTAACTGACTGACAGTGCCCTAACTAACTGACTGACAGTGCCCTAACTAACTGACTGACAGTGCCCTAACTAACTAACTGACAGTGCCCTAACTAACTGACTGACAGTGCCCTAACTAACTGACTGACAGTGCCCTAACTAACTGACTGACAGTGCCCTAACTAACTGACTGACAGTGCCCTAACTAACTGACTGACAGTGCCCTAACTAACTGACTGACAGTGCCCTAACTAATTGACTGACAGTGCCCTAACTAACTGACTGACAGTGCCCTAACTAACTGACTGACAGTGCCCTAACTAACTGACTGACAGTGCCCTAACTAACTGACTGACAGTGCCCTAACTAACTGACTGACTGACAGTGCCCTAACTAACTGACTGACTGACAGTGCCCTAACTAACTGACTGACAGTGCCCTAACTAACTGACTGACAGTGCCCTAACTAACTGACTGACAGTGCCCTAACTGACTGACAGTGCCCTAACTAACTGACTGACAGTGCCCTAACTAACTGACTGACAGTGCCCTAACTAACTGACTGACAGTGCCCTAACTAACTGACTGACAGTGCCCTAACTAACTGACTGACAGTGCCCTAACTAACTGACTGACAGTGCCCTAACTAACTGACTGACAGTGCCCTAACTAACTGACTGACAGTGCCCTAACTAACTGACTGACAGTGCCCTAACTAACTAACTGACAGTGCCCTAACTAACTAACTGACAGTGCCCTATGTAAATAACTTTCATTCATCAAACAGCACGCCTGAAAGTATCGCTTTCCCTAGCCAGATCTCCAGCCCCATGTGCTTTCAATGTCAAAGCATCTTCAGTCTTGTATCCATCTTCGCGGAGGTCGGCCCCTGCCTCGCTTTCCACAAACAGCATCCTCCATCACCGTCTTTTCCAAGCCACCATGACGCTTGATGTGACCAACATACTTCAACTTTCGGGACAGGATGCTGTTTATGAGCCAGTTCTCCTGGATGTTTGACTCGTGCAGAATGTCGAAGTTTTTCCTAAATTGATCCATGTTGAATAACGTTACTACAACAAAATAAAGGGTTTATAAAGTGAAGGACCCTTTTCTTCGGCTTTTAGACCTAATAATTATATAGGGCTAAAGGGTGGACTCGTGGCGAAGTGCTCAAGCCGTTTGCCTCGCGTCCTGAAAGCCGTGGGTTTGTTTCACGGCTGCGCTGTTTAGTTCACGAATGCAATTTTTACGGAGATCCTTGGGGATCTTCTCCGCAGCTACAGAGTTAGTGCTCTGTGCGATGATCTCGGCAAGCGGCTAGCCGTTCGGCGGAGAGAGACCGAGCCCTATTGGATAAAAACGGTGCAATGAAATAGATCCTCCTGGCTTTAACCTTTTTATAGGGCTAAAGCTTTATTTTATAGACCAATCGACACTGTGTGGTTGATGTGGTCAGCATCACGCAGGCAGCCTTTCCTTCCCAGGACTCACCTGGTACTCACTCTAGGCTGGGTGGACCCGAGAGCCAAGCTCATTTTTGAAAAGAAAAGAAAAAGCGTACAAAATAAAACATAACATTTGCTGGCTTAAAATAAGACTGACACAAATTGACCTACCATCGTGTTGCCGATAGTGCCAATGACAATGAGCACCGCCAGAAAGATGGTTACCGGAAGATAGAGCCTGGCCTTGACATCGTTCAGACACAGAAGGCGGGAATAAGTTGTGTTGTGAATCAAGCAGTTCAGTTCTTCTTGTGTTGGCTTCATTTTCATATATCAGTTTGTTGCTAATTTTAGTTTGTTGTTATTTCTAGGCACAATTTATGTTGGTTTGATCTTTGAATGATCGCACCCGGTATAAATGACTGTACTGTTGCCACAGTTTGTGGAAATCATTAACTTGGCTTGGAGGCAAGAAAAAATGTCAAAGTTTGATGACTGAGGTCAGAAATTCCTTGCAGCTTAAACAAACAAGTTGTGGTGGTTATTTTCACGACACACCATTTGAAATCAACTGTAGTAATATTTATTAAAGTCCGACTGGTTTCGGAAAGCAATGGCAGACTACTGAATGTAAAATTAAAACTACAAATAGTAAACAAATCCGGGGTTGGTTTGCAAAGTCCTGAGGAAGATAGGCAGCTAACTTGAGTCTAACTGGAACATCAGAAGAATGTAATCTTTGTCCGTGGGTAAAGGAATTATACTAATACATCAAACTGCTGGGGGAAAAAATCAAATTAAAATGTCACAGCTTGTTAACAGTAATTCTCAAATAAGTCTCACTGAAATTGTCTTCGTTATGAAACACGGGCAATAATTACTTGACAACAGAGCAAGAAATTGTAATTACATGTGGAGAGTGTCTTCAAGAAATTAGAATGTGTTGCTTCAAGTCGTACTACCAAAAATACATTGAAAATTGTGTCGACACGTTGTACAACACAATATAAAGTTACTTAGACTGTCTGTTGTGTTTATATGATTAGTAAATATTAACTTTATTATCATTAATGTATGATATATGATTAAAGATCTTCGTTTATGTTTCTGTCATGGAAAGTTGCAACGAGAAGCAATAATATTATAGTGTTAATGTTGTTATTTCTGCGTTAAACACTTCGTATACAAAATACCAGGCTTTGTTTGTCATGAAATCACAACTGCATGTCTCGAATATGCTCACAGAATCTGTAAGAGGTGGAGCCAGCAGTATTTTATAGGTCAGGGCACGTGACAAGAACCTAGAGGCTATTGGTTGCCCTACTTGACGTGAGTGTCCAGTCCCCAAGGCACGCTGTTTGTGTTGTCAAGGGCGTATTTTATAAGGCAGTGTTTGGCAGTCTGTTAGTGGTAATGCTTTATTTCAGGATCCTCGTTGGTGCTACAGAGCATGTGCACTGTGCTGAGCTTCTTCGGACTCAAGCTTGAGTTAGAAAAAGAACGGAGCACTTATGGGTTACCACCCGTGTGCCATGATTTTGATCCGCTGTTCAAAACCTCAAACCTTATTAGTAATATTTTCAATGCTATGTATAAAGAGGAAAGATCGACTTATGAACGAACGAACGAGCAAACGAACTTTATTTTCAAAAGGTTACAAATTAGACACGCAGGCCTGTCTTACAGGCCCTTCCAAACTTCCATCTTTCACACAGCAGTTGTATTTCATCAATGAAGCATGGTATATTCATGTAATAAAGCATATTATGGATATGAAGTCAAAAACAAAAGCAAAAACAAAAACCAAAACGATGATATCAGGAGGAGAGTCCACACAGAAGCAACACTAAACTTTATAAACAAAATGAAATGTTTTGGCCATGTTACAAGATTGGCATCAGAAAGGGCACCACAGAGAGCAGTGTTTTACAAATACAGCGGTAACAGACCCAGAGGTCGACCACACAGAATATGGACCGTATAAATGTCAAAGACACTGAAAAGTACTTTATAAGAAACGAACAGACGGGCCCATTGCAGAGATCTGCTCCTGCTCCAACACAGCCAGACATTTCAGGAGTAGAGAACAGAAAAAGATTCTTGTATATTGTACTTCTTCGTCCTCTTCTTTAGTCATCGACTCTTAGCTAGGATGGAATATCGTGGTTGTTCTTCATTTGAACTTGCCAGCACCTGAGTTTTGCGTGAACATCCGTTATACTGGCTTCTTTGTGTGCAGCTGGTTGTTCTAGGATTTCTAGCTGTACGAGAGGGCTGCGTGGTCTCGAGGCATAGTCTCCGCCTTGAGTGCAAGAGGTTCCGGGTTCCATCCCCGGTAAGGGCTAGGTTTTGTTCACGTAGACTTCTAGTAATTCTCCCTAGTCTCTGGGTAGTGAGATCGGACGCCCGTGTGCATTGTTGAGCACATAAAAAATCTCTTGGCAGCTAGAAATCGAAAAGAGTAGCCTAACGGCGCTGCCCTTGCAAAATTTGGGGTTAAAAAATCTACACAAAGTATTTCAGCATCTTCGCCGGTGCTACAGAGCCTGTACACTGTGCTAAGCTTCTTCGGACTCAGACTTAAGTTAGAAGAAGAACGGAGCACTTATGGGTTATACCCGTCTGTCATGATGTTGATCGGTTGTTCAAAACCTCAAATCCTTGCCGTTCATCAGCTTCGTTAAGGTACCACTGAACTTTGTTAGATTTGAAATGCGGGGTAAAACGTTCAACCTGCCACTGGGGCCTGGTTATATTTGTGGTGACGCCATGGGTTTCTCTTTCATAGGATTTTGACTTTGGGCTGTTAACTGCGCTGTTTTTTTTTTCCTACCTTTATCCAGCTATTATAGTTTAAAAATTGTCTCAATATATAAAAATTTGTACTAAAATACCTACAACGATGGATACGCCACTGATTGTTCGAAGTACTATACTTAAACGTGCTACACATTAATACAGTTAGTTCATCAATGTGTAGTCAAGTGGACCCAACCTTGGCCCCGCCCTTTTCTGCTCACGTGCCATTCTGCAAATGCCTTCCTCCTGTAGACGTCACAGCCGCCTGACGGCACAAGGGATCCCTGGATGTAGATCAGGTGTCCGGTACAAACGTCTTGAACTGTGCCCATATACTGACCACTGAAACGTCCTTATTCAACCCGGGGGGGGGGGGCATGTTTATCGTCTATGGATTGTAAAGACAAGAAAGGCGCAGGACTGTTGGAAACATTGACTTTGTGTATTGCAGATATCCAGGTCACTCATAACAGTTATAGTGCGTTTACAAATTGACGCCAAAGTTTTAAAAAAAAATATAATTCAGCTGTCTTCATCATCATGTGCCCTGCCAAGTGGCGTAGGCGCTCATGCATCTCCACAGATCACGATCCTTGGTTTGGAACAGCACTCTTGGTAATATCCCTCCATGCCATTGTTTTAGACCATCCAGCATCATCTCTCCTGGTCTGCCTCTGCCACTTTTTCCACTGTTCTTTCTAGTTGTCACTATGTTCTCCAATGTCTCTCTTCTCATTATGTGGCCAAGGAACAGTTTTTGTCTCTTTCTTATTGTTGTATATAGAGATCTACTTTCATTAGCTTCTTTTAAATAATTGTTGTTATTCGCTCTGGCCGTCCAAGGTATTCGTAACATTCGTCTCAGAAACCACATCTTTGTTGTTTCCGAATTCTCTTTAATTTGTTCACTGACATTCCAAAATTCTCTGCCGTACTGCAGAACAGGTTCTATGTAACATTTTAACACCCTTTTCAATCTCAGTTGTAGTAGAATATAGTAAAAGTAAAGATCCCTTATTACGCCTAAGGCGCATAGGGTATATGGGCAAAGCGTACCATATTTTTACAGACCAATCGGCACTCGGTGGGTAATGTGGTCAGCATTACGCCGGCCGTCTTTACTTCCCCTGGGTAGTAGAATATAAATGGATGAAATTATTTATTAATATTTACTTCATTCATGTCAGATTTATGATCGAGGAAAGAGCGCAGGGGCTGAACCAGCACGAATATGGGCTCACGATGTAAGTGATACCTTGATTAGGAAAGTGCAAGATGCGGGAGATATCGCGAGATATCTGGTTCCTTCCAAACAGACCGTGACGAGAGCGATGTTCTGCAAAGGACCTGTTGCATGTTGATGAAAATGATGTTTCATCTTGAATTAAAGATCGACATTAAAGCACTCAGGACACTCCCATAAGTGATCCGTCCCCATTTTCAGCAGCAAGCGAAGAGTTCTAATTCCGATGGCATCAGTGAAAGTCTGATTGTATATCCGTCTCGCCTTTCCCTTGAGTGTTGAGTGTCGGCCAGATCACCTGGTAACTCCTGACAGTGCCATTCTTCTCAGACCGTAATGATCCGCACTGTTCACTCTCTCCCAAGGGTCCTCACAACATCTAGCTTGTCACACATCAATTCACTACTAAGTGGTGCAGAACCGGTCACTCTATCTGCCTGCTCGTTTCCAAACACACCACCATAAACTGGAGAAAATATTCAAAGGTGACGATGGCCATTATGATGATATCACGGACTCCTTGAATTTGTTATTCAAACCCAAAAGCACCGAGCCACCCAGTATAAACGATCGCTTTAGATCCTTCTTTCCCCCAATATGGCTGCAGACAACGCCCAAGGACAGGTCCCAGAAACCCCGGTCAACCCATAGACTGGGTTAAATTAGGACCCTGGCAACAACCAAGGTGGGGTTTTAAAACAACAAAACATTGCGTCGCATATTTAAGATCGCCCGTACTTTCTCTAGCTATTCTTCTTCTTACACGAACTTGTAATCTGGTTGCAAATATTAGCTTTTCTTCGTTGGCTACTAAAGAAGGGGACGGAGCACTTGTTGGAATGTCCTAAGTGCAGTGATGTCAATTCTTCATTATTTCATTTATTCGTTCATGAAAAAATCCGCCAACCTAACCATGCGAGATTGAGTGAATAATGAACGACAGACATTGTGGGAACGACACCTTGCACTAGATTCATCGAGCAACAGATCAAGGTTTGGCCATCTCGTTAGACCGAATCAAGGGCAGATACTCTCACAGGCTCTACATCTCAGAAGATCAGCTAAAAGTGCAAGTGGACAGCCACGAAAAAACATGGATCGACAAAATTAAAGACACTCTACACCTTTACGGCTTGACAACGGCCAGTGAAAACCAGCGTGCCAGTTGGATCGCAGATTATCCCTCCCCCCCCCCCCTTTTCCCGGCATAAGTCGTTTATGATGATGATGATGATTAATTCATTCATTTTTCCACCTCCATTCCCCAATGGAACATAAACCCTAAACCACTTCGTTTGATCCTTTACTATGCATGCACCTCATGTCGTAAAAAAAAGGACAGTTGTCTGATCCTTTAGGCTTATTAGGCCTGTAGAGCTAGATCAGTATTGTATACACCAATCAGCACTCCGAGGGTGATATGCTCAACATCACGCCGGCAGCCTTTACCTCCAAATACTTTTTCTGGTATCCGGTCAGGTCGACCTGGGAGCCAATACCATTTTTTAATAAAAATCCGGCTCCGTCCGAATTCGAACCCACGTAGTTTGGACCCGCTTCTAGCCGCTACACTACGACGGCTGACCTCCTCCTATCCCCTTTCCATCTATTTAACTTCATTCTTTAGCTCGCTTCTCCGAGCATGTTTTGGTCCGCCTTTTTTTTTTCTGTAAACCCTGTGGGTTCTAGCGTAAAAACATTCAAGTTATATCGTCTTCAGGTTTTCTCAACGTTCTGATCCAACAGCAGCGCATTTTCCAAAGCTCTTCATTCACTAAAATTTCTCTAGTTCTTACCCAAAGCTCCATGTTTGTTGTTCTGTCATACCATTCAATTCCTTCTACTCTGCGCAGGCAACATTAAAATACTGTTTGTAGTTTATTATCTACTAGCTGTAGCCGGCCACGCGTTGCTGTGGCTCAGGGAGGGGGTGAGGGGTGAAGAGAAAGCGCACGTGTCTAATATGTTTAATGTCACAATACTTGTGGGTATACAATATGTGGTCCACGTGAAAAAAAAACACAGCTCTTAATGGAGATAGAATCCAGAACCTCTAGCACTCGAGGCAGACACCTTGCATCGAGACAACACACAGCTCCCTATATAGTTAGGTTAGAGGCAATTCCTTTACAGAACCAACCACAGCATTAAAATAAAATAAAAATATTAATAAATTTGTAATTTTTTTTTGGGGGGGGGGGGCTGTTGTGATATTTCTAGTAGTTTGCCACTGCGAGCTGAACTGTCAGCTCTCGGTACGACTGTCGAAACCAACGTCAGACAAACAGTCCGCAGCTGGGATCGAACCCGGCACCCCGGTGTTACAAAGCGCGTTCGTAACGCCTGAGCCACAGAGGAGCATTTAGTGTTAGACCTATATTTTAGATACAAATCGGCACTTAGTGTGTGTCAACATCAAGCCATCCGCCTTTAATTCCCAGGAATTTACCTGGTATTCAATTTAGGCCGGATTGACCTAAATGCCAAGGTCTTTTTTTTTCGGCTCGTTCGGTGTAAGACCAGCAAGACGGCGGCTCAAAATAAAAAAAATACTTGTGTTTCTCAAATATTATACGTAACTTTCTCTTTTTGAAAAAAGATGGTTTATATCTGTTTATTGATTACTGTCTAGAGGTATGGAAGTAAATCATGGACAGTTGGTAGATTAGTGAGAAATTATTTTTCAGCTGCGGAGATTTGGTTTTATAGAAAAATGACAAGAATACCCTGGACAGAAAACAAAAAGAGGATTTCTCGGGAAAAAAAATAACTTACTCGCGAAGAGAACTGATTCCCCACATCAGAAAAAGATAGTCTACATTCTTTGG
This sequence comes from Candidula unifasciata, assembly GCA_905116865.2. Taxonomy (NCBI): domain Eukaryota; kingdom Metazoa; phylum Mollusca; class Gastropoda; order Stylommatophora; family Geomitridae; genus Candidula; species Candidula unifasciata. The sequence continues at coordinate 117,155 of CAJHNH020007523.1, forward strand.
TCATGTGATGAGAAGGAAAAAACTGGAGTACATCGCGACAGTAGGAAAGTTGGAGGGGAGGAGAGGCAGAGGAAGACCAACAGAATAGATGCTCGATAGTATGTATGACATCATGGAATGGAGGATAATCTATGTCAGAGTTAATTAAAAGTGCACGAGACAGAAGTTTGCGGATTGACATGATTACAAAAGCCACACGGCATGGACTTTAAGAAGAAATGTGAAAAAAGAAGGGCCAATTTATGGTCACAACAAATCCAATTTATGACGCTCCTATACCATGAGTCATATTTTCTTCAACGCCGAGTTAACGGCTCTTCAAACTAGTACTTCACATCTCGGTTCAAAACCCCCATCGTTTCCCACTTCACCTTGTTGCGCTTTCCTCCGTTGAAGCCAATCTACAACCCAAGATAAGGAGCTATACACACCAGCATCCAATCTAGGACCAATTGATGGGTCAAGTGACTGGGGACCTGCAGTGACCACGGCCTGAAGGGCTGCACGTAGAAATGTCTTCGTGGGATTGGTCGGTGTTCAGGAGTTGTTTGACCAGATGCTTCGTGGGAATGAGATTCTGGCAGGAACTCCGTGGAACTTATAAAAAGGTAGTCAGCCATTAACTTAAAATACTAGTCCGTTCTAAGTGGTATTAGTACTTTGATCTTCGTTGGTTACTTATTACTGTACCAGATAAAGCTTGGGAGCCGCCGTGGTGTGGTGGCTAGACGCTCGTCTGTGAATCGAAAGGTGGTGGGTTCAGATTCTGATGGGGGCTGGAAGTTTTTTTCAAAAACCGCCTTGGATGCCAGGACGACTACGCCTTAAATGGGTAACCGGTAAAGACATAGACAGTAAAGGCGGTCAGCGCAATGTTGGCCACATCCAGTGTCGATCATCAGATGTTTACAGTTGGAGACTATTATTGTGAAGGACGAAATAAAACGGAGAGTAGAAAAAACTGCCAATCACTGCCTTTTTTATATCATTTTTGCGGTGTAGGCAGGTGGGAATGGGGGGGGGGGGGGGTTATCCTAAAGATTTACGGCCGCATGGCTAGTGCTGTCGCCACAACTGTGCAGTTGAGTCTTTTTATTTTGCCCCCGACAGAAAAAAATCCCCAGCCTTAAAGAGGATTCTAACCCGGGTTTTCCGCTTGAGAGCCCAGCGTTTTAACCGTTTCGCCAGCCGCTCCTCGAGAGTTGAAAAATCCCCTATAATTAGATAATCTTCATCTTGATACACAACATCAATTTGAGTTCAGCCATGTTTGTTACTAAAATTAGAGTATCCCATATACAGTCGGCCCGGGTCACTTCCGTTATACTCTTAAGATAAAGATAATACTGGATTCCAGGATTTGGAGGGCGAGACTGATGGTGGCGGATTTCTCGCATTGTTGAGTGTAGAAGTATCGCGAGGGCGTGTGATAGTTTATAAAGGAACTTACAGAGTGTGTTTCTAATATCAACAACTATTTGTCTACTGCAGTGACGTAGGCATCAATGGCGTCTGACCCTGTGGGACTCAAGTCTTTGAGCCCCACTAAGTATTCTACGGCGGGTAGGGCACCTCAGCCGTCCCCTAGAAAAAATTCAAGAGGGCTAAACACCTCCTCCACCCACACCTTTTCCAACAATATTAGAGAAGCTCTCATTTAAAAACGTGTATGCATTCATTCATTTATTATTATTATTATTATTATTATTATTATTATTATTATTATTATTATTATTATTATTATTATTATTATTATTCATTTTGAATCTAATCATGCTAGGAGCAGAAGAGTACAAAACAAAACTAGAAATCCCAAATGATAGGGGACAAAAAGAAGAATATTGATTAAAGTTTAAAGTTTAAACAACAGATCAACATCATAGCACACAGGTAGTAACCCATGAATGCTCCGATCTTCTTCTAACTCGAATCCAGAGAAGCTCAACCCAGTGCACAGGCTCTGTAGCACCGGCGAGGATCCTGAAATACTTTAACTAGATTTTAAACTCCAAATTTAACCCGGGCAGCGTCGTTATGTTATTCTTTTTGATTTCCAACTGCCAGGGAATTTTTTACGTGCACAAAAATGCACATTGGCGTCCGATCTCACTACCCAGAAACTAGGGGGAATTACTAGAAGTCCAAGTCCATGTGAAAAAATCCCAGCCCTTACCGGGGATTGAACGCGGTACCTATAGCACTTGAGGCGGACACCATGCCTCGAGACCATGCAGCCCCCTAATATGGATTGAAGGCGTCACTGGTACCCTGATTCTTTACAGCCATCAGGCAAGCGGGCGTGCCGTAGCTCGGGTATCGATCATAAGATAATCTGCAACGCCGAGTAGCACGAAGTAGTTGGGCACATTATATTGAGGAGAGTATATATATATATATATATATATATATATATATATATATATATATATATATATATATATATATATATATATAATATATATATATATATATATATATATGTATATAAAGTATGCAGCTAAACAAGGTTTATGCCCCTGCCGTTCCATTGAAAATATGTATAGGCTGGAGGCGCCTTTCATCTTCTTCTTTGTCGTCTCGTTGATACAAGGTCGTAGCCCAGTGTCGTGGTTTTGTCATATCACTGATACTAGATTGTAGCCCAGTGTCGTGGTTTTGTTGTTTCCCTGATACCAGGTTGTAGCCCAGTGTCGTGGTTTTGTCGTCCCACTGATTCTAGGTCGTAGCACAGTGTCGTGGCTGTGTCGTCTTACTGATACCAGGTTGTAGCCCAGTGTCGTGGTTTTGTTGTCTCACTGATACCAAGTCGTAGCCCAGTGTCGTGGTTTTGTCGTCTCACTGATACCAAGTCGTAGCCCAGTGTCGTGGCTGTGTCGTCTCACTGATACCAAGTTGTAGCCCAGTGTCGTGGTTTTGTTGTCTCACTGATACCAGGTTGTAGCCCAGTGTCGTGGTTTTGTTGTCTCACTGATACCAGGTGATGCCGTGGTTTTGTTGTCTCACTGATACCAGGTTGTAGCCCAGTGTCGTGGTTTTGTTGTCTCACTGATACCAGGTTGTAGCCCAGTGCCGTTTTTTGTTGTCTCA
>CAJHNH020007523.1:139088-315009 GCA_905116865.2 Candidula unifasciata
TAATAAAGAAACCCCAGAGATTTTGAAAGAGGTGAGGGCTCGAAGACAATTTACTTCAGACATCAGCCAGAGGCCGTTATCGTTTTGGTTATGTTATAAGAAGAGCAGGCGCCGCCGAGTTGTAGCGGTTGAGCGCTTGCCTATGGATGAGAAAGTCGTGTGTTCAGGTCCTGTCGGAGCGATATTTTTTTTTTTTTTAATATGACTTTGGCTCCCAGGTCCACCCAGCCTTAAATGAGTACCAGGCAAAGTTCTATGAAGTAAAAAAAATCATGTATGATGTTGATCAAATCACCCACCGAGTTCTGATTGGTCTATAGAATATAAGTTTAGCCCTATATGCTATAGTGAAGGCTTTTATTATAACAAGGAAACTGGAATATGTTGTGATCACTGGGAAGATATGTGGAAATTTAAAAAAAAAAAAAGAGACAAAGGAAGGCAACGCGAGAGATTCTTGACTGCTTTCTGTCATGACATAAAAGGCGTGTCAGCCCACGAAATGATTCATGCTGTTGAAGATCGTTGTTTGTGGAAAGGCATGATCGTCCACGCCAGTAGGCAAGGAACTTGATAATGATGATTATGATGATGATAATGATGATGCCGATACATGCAAATGTTGTGTGTGTGAGTTTGTGAATATATATATATATGTGTGTGTGTGTGTGTGTGTGTGTGTGTGTGTGCGCGCGCGTGTGCGATCCTTCTGGTGCGAGTGCGTCTGTGGAAACTGATAGTGTATGCGCGAGAGGTCGGCGTTAGCGGTTTAGGCGTTGCGAACCCGCTTTGTAAAGCCAGGGTGCCGGGTTCGATCCCAGCTGCGGTCTTGAGTTGGTTTCGACAGTGGTACCAAGAGCTCACCGTTCAGGGAGGAATGGCAAACTTTTGAACGTAAAAATTGCCTAGAAAAACCACAACAGTTTAAAAAAACTAACTTTCATTGCGAGAGAGAGAGAGGGGGGGGGGGGGAGGGAGGAAGAGAGACAGCAAGAAAGACAGCGTGTATGAGTGATAGATAACCATAGAGAGAATGATTACTGATTTGGAAATATACTTCATAGCACAACAGACATTTCCATAGGTACTCTGTCTCCCGCAGCAAATTCCACAATGTGTAGATGCTCACTATTTCAAGCACACTGGTTGAACTCACATCGTACTCGTCCTCTCAAGCGTCCTGTCTTGCCAGATCCACACTTAGTTCTAAAGTCACACATCCTTACACGCGCTGTTTCATCTAATCTAACATCGTATCCTCCATTGATATTCGTAGGAGATGGTAAGAGATGGTAAGAGTTCACAAGAGATGGCAAGAGATGGTAAAAGATGGTAAGAGATAGTAAGAGATGGAAAGAGATGGTAAGAGATGGCAAGAGAGGGTAAGAGATGGCAAGAGATGGTAAGAGATGGCAAGAGATGGTAAGAGGGGGTAAGAGATGGTAAGAGATGGCAAGAGATGGTACGAGATGGTAAGAGAGGGTAAGAGAGGGTAAGAGATGGTAAGAGATGGCAAGAGATGGTAACAGATGGCAAGAGATAGTAAGAGATGGTAAGAGATGGTAAGAGATGGTAAGAGAGGGCAAGAGATGGTGAAAGATGGTAAGAGAGGGTAAGAGATGGTAAGAGATGGTAAGAGAGGGCAAGAGATGGTAAGAGATGGTAAGAGATGGCAAGAGATGGTAAGAGATGGTAAGAGAGGGTAAGAGATGGTAAGAGATGGTAAGAGATGGTAAGAGATGGTAAGAGATGGTAAGAGATTGCAAGAGATGGTAAGAGATGGTAAGAGATGGTGAGAGCTGGTAAGAGAGGGTAAGAGATGGTAAGAGATGGCAAAAGAGGGTAAGAGATGGTAAGAGATGGTAAGAGATGGTAAGAGAGGGTAAGTGATGGCAAGAGATGGTAAGAGATGGCAAGAGATGGCAAGAGAGTGTAAGAGATGGCAAGAGATGGTAAGAGAACGAAAGAGATGGTTAGAGATGGTAAGAGAAGGTAAGAGATGGTTAGAGATGGTAAGAGATGGTAAGAGAGGGTAAGAGATGGTAAGAGATGGCAAGAGATGGCAAGAGAGGGTAAGAGATGGTAAGAGATGGTAAGAGATGGTAAGAGATGGTAAGAGATAGTAAGAGAGGGTAAGAGAGGGTAAGAATTGATAAGAGAGGGTAAGAGATGGTAAGAGAGGGTAAGAGATGGCAAGAGAGGGTAAGAGATGGCAAGAGACGGTAAGCAATGGTAAGAGAGGGTAAGAGATGGTAAGAGATGGCAAGAGAGGATAAGAGATGGTAAGAGATGGTAAGAGAGGGTAAGAGAGGGTAAGAGATGGCAAGAGAGGGTAAGAGATGGCAAGAGAGGGTAAGAGATGGCAAGAGAGGGTAAGAGATGGCAAGAGAAGGTAAGAGATGGTAAGACTTGGCAAGATAGGGTAAGAGATGGCAAGAGATGGTAAGAGATGGCAAGAGAGGGTAAGAGATAGTAAAAGATGTTAAGAGATGGCAAGAGAGGGTAAGAGAGGGTAAGAGATGGTAAGAGATGGTAAGAGAGGGTAAGAGATGGTAAGAGATGTCAAGAGATTGTAAGAGATGGTAAGAGATCGCAAGAAATGGCAAGAGATGGTAAAAGATGGTAAGAGATTGTAGGAGATGAAGATGGTAAGAGATAGTAAGAGATGACCAGAGATGGTAAGAGATGGAATGATATTGTTAGGAGATGTGTGAAAGGCTGAGTCATCTTCTTCCTCTCAGCGGGTCACCAGCTGTGAGCGCCAGCGGTAGGTTCTGGTTGTTTGTCGACTTCTGGACTTCATTCTTTTTCTACAACCTGAGTTGTGCGTGCACATCCGTTTTGAAGATCTGATTTTTATGCATATGCATACTCTTGGTTCCTCGCCTCTGGCTCCGACTTTAACAAAAGTCTATATAATTATTCGACTCTTACGACATGCTTTTTATAGGACATTGGTCTGTTCACCCCTACCCCTTCCCCACCTATAAAGAAAATGGTTAGTTAAGTTGAGTTGAGTCAAGAATTGACCTCACATCACTCAGGCGTTTCTACACGTGCTCCGTCCCCATCCTTAGCAGCCAGCGCAGAGTTCCAATACTAATGGTGTCAGGAGTAGTCTGGCTGTATGTCCGTCTTGCCTTTCATCTGAGCGTAGTGTGCCGGCCGAACCCTCTGGTCACACCTAGGTCTATCATTCTCTCCAACCCATAATAAAATAGTTTCTTTAGTGACTTTGTTACGTGTTCCCATACGGCTCTGACCACATCTGCCTTGTCATGTATCAATTCACCACCCAGCGGTGCAGATCCAGCCAATCTGCCTGCCTGTTCATTCCCCACCACGCCCACGAATGGCATGGGAAAAAAGATCTAATGTATGCTCACTACTACCCGTGACCTAGCGAGTGAAGCTTGCCACTCTGCGCGAGAAAATGGTAATAACAATGATAGTCGGTGCTCTTTTATTTAGAAGAGCTAGATTTCCCATTAACGAAAAGAGAATGGATAAACAATAAAAAGTCAATCAAGAGGCCTGTTTACATTAACATATTTCTTTAATCGTCGTAATATTGATGGGATAGTGACCAACCCATTTTGTGGCGAATATCGTAATTGTTGACTAATTAACAGAACATACAACGTTTGCTTGGCACTTTTGTGGCCGTTCTTAGATATCTCCAAAGCTCAAAGGATGATAATCAACATGGAAATGAATTGAAGTGAGTCGTACGTTTAACATACACATTATCTAGAACAGCGGCTCTCAACATCTGGATCGCGACCCTTTATTGGATCGAACGACCCTTTCACAGGGGTCGACAAAGACTATAGCAAAACACATATTCATTGAAGTTAAGAAGTAGCAATGAAAATAACTGTATGGCTGTGGGGTCGCCACAACATGAGGAACTGTATTAAAGGATCTACTGATCAAAAACATGTCTAACTGTTTGTTGGGTGTAGATAATGAAGTTGGTACACCACAATATAAAATATTTTGGTTTTATATATATATATATATATATATATATATATATATATATATATATATATATATATATATATATATATATATAAGAACATTTTATTTGTGTTGTATAGCAAACTATACACAGGCAAGAAATATTAAAAAATTGAAAAAATAAATATACATTGGTAAAAAGATTGCGGAAGGGGAAAAAACTACGATCAACTTGAAAATTGTACAGAGAAATCAGTCGATAAATTGACTTTAAAATCAAAGGTACACAAGCTGGTAGTAGGGATCTGTTGCCTTGAAGTTCCTGCGAGCACCTGGCCACTCAGCGCAGCATATAGTTGCTACACAAGAATATAATAAAATTTGAAATAAACGAAATCTATCTATCTATCTATCTATCTATCTATCTATCTATCTATCTATCTATCTATCTATCTATCTATCTATCTATCTATCTATCTATCTGTCTATCTGTCTGTCTGTCTGTCTGTCTGTCTGTCTGTCTGTCTGTCTGTCTGTCTGTCTGTCTGTCTGTCTGTCTGTCTGTCCGTCCGTCCGTCCGTCCGTCCGTCCGTCCGTCCGTCCGTCCGTCCGTCCGTCCGTCCGTCCGTCCGTCCGTCCGCCCGCCCGCCCGCCCGCCCGCCCGCCCGCCCGCCCGCCCGCCCGCCCGCCCGCCCGCCCGCCCCGCCCGCCCGCCCGCCCGCCCGCCCGCCCGCCCGCCCGCCCGCCCGCCCGCCCGCCCGCCCGCCCGCCCCCCGCCCGCCCGCCCGCCCGCCCGCCCGTCCGTCCGTCCGTCCGTCCGTCCGTCCGTCCGTCCGTCCGTCCGTCCGTCCGTCCGTCCGTCCGTCCGTCCGTCTGTCTGTCTGTCTGTCTGTCTGTCTGTCTGTCTGTCTGTCTGTCTGTCTGTCTGTCTGTCTGTCTGTCTGTCTGTCTGTCTGTCTGTCTGTCCGTCCGTCCGTCCGTCCGTCCGTCCGTCCGTCTGTCCGTCTGTCCGTCTGTCTGTCTGTCTGTCTGTCTTTTTTAATATCTGTTTCTCTTTATATCTGTGTATCAGTATGTTTCTATGTATCTATTTGTCTAGCCTTTAATCTAGCTAACTAACTATCTGTATGTCTGCCTGTTTGTATACTGTCTCTCTGCACGTTTGATTGTCTGTCGATGAGTTTTAGTTTAATTAAATCACTGTCACCGTGGTTGAAGAAAGTGACATAATCCTAATGGACCAAAGCTTCAATAATAGCAAGGCCAAAGTTATGGTTCATACAACGGATCAACATCATGGCACACGGGTAGTAACCCATAAGTGTTCCGTTCTACTTCTAACTCAAGTCTCAGTCCCAAGAATCTCAGCGCAGTTCACGGACTCCGTTGCACAGGCAAAATACTTTGGGTCGGCTTTTAACTCCAAATTTTGCCCTGACAGCGCCGTTAGGCTACTCTTTCCGATTTCCAGCTGCCAAGGGATTTTTTTTAAGCGTGCGCGACAATACACACGGGCGTCTGATCTTACTACCAAGAGACCAAGAGAATTATTAGAAGTCAACGTCAAAAAATCCCACCCTTCACCAGAGCTTGAATCCGGGACCCCAAGCACTCGAGGCGGACACCATACCTTATGACCAGCCCCCCCCCCCCCCCCCCCCCCCCACCCCCCCCCCAATTAATATAATGTAATGTAACGGTAAAATCAAAGAAAAGAACTGTGAATAAATGTGTATTTAAAAATAGTGGTATTGTTCTGGGGACAGGATGCAGAAGATATATCACGGAGCTAAAGAATTAAATGTTGAATGTTGAATTAGGAATCGACATCACAGCACCCAAGACACTCCCATAAGTGTTCCTGTCCCCATCTTCAGCAGCAAGCGAAGAGTTCCAATTGCGTCTCATCCTTCCACTGAATTGTAAGCGGCAGCCAGATCCCCTGGTAACTCCTCGCAGCGCGATTCTCCTCAGACCGTAATGATCTATCTGCGCCTCCGCAATGTTTACTCGTTCCCAAAGGGCCCTAACAATATCTAGCTTGTCATACATCATTTCACCCCCAAGTGGCCCAGAGCCGGCCAGTCAATCTGCCTGCTCATTTCCCAACACACCGAAATACCTGGAGAAAATATCCAAAGAATACTAACTACCCGGGACCTCTGAAGTGATGCTTGCTGCTCTGCAGTTCCTCATACTGTGGCGACCCACAAACGTACAGTTATTTTCCTTACTCTACACACACACGCACGCGCGCGCGCACACGCACACACACTCTCACACACACTCTCACACACACTCTCACACACACCTCGGGTGTTACACTCCAGGGAGCATTGGACGCGGGGTTCCATATTATAGAAAGTCCGTCTCAGTACTTCAGGTGTCACTGCTTGGATTGTCGTACCTCCTATGATGGCATCCCACTTAGCATTAACGATGCTATATCTCTATTAGTGTCCGAGTTATTGAAGAAATACTGGGTTGTCCCCGAATGAAACACCCGTACAAATCTACAAAATGCTTTGGAGCAGCCGAGAGGAGACCGCCATACTCACTTATTCCAACCCGTAGCGGGACATGCTGGCTTGGAACACTCTTGCGGGCAGTGAAGGCAGCACTCACTGCTTTTCCTAGAGTGCTCACTCTCCACGGGACAAACAACTTCGGCGCCGTAACGATACTTGGAATTGCAGCGCTCTGGGTCCCCTTGGCAACGACCTTGACCTGCAGACGAAAACCCCGTCAGGGCGATTCAGAAATGGCACCCAATTATGGAATCTCCGTTAAAACTGGCATTGCTGCTTTTTTTAACCACTTACTGCGGTGTACACAGGGGGTCTTTAAGCCTGTAGCCGCATTGCAAGTACTGTCGCCGCGTACTATGCAGGTTAAAATTTTATTTCTACCCCCCGATAGACAACAACAACAACAAATCCAGTCTTCGTCATACAAATCGTCCTCATCATCATCATGTGCCTTGCCAACTGGCTTAGGCGCTCGTGCAATTCCACAGATCGCGATCCCTGGTTGCCTGAAACAGTTCTCTTGATGATATCCCTCCATGCCATCGTTTTAGCCCATCCAGCATCATCTCTCTTGGTCTGCCTCTACCCCTTTTTCCACTGATCTTCACAGTTGTCACCATGTTTTCTAATGTCTCTCTTCTAATTACGTAGCCAAAGAACAGTATTTGTCTCTTCTTATTGTTGTATATAGAGATCTACTTTTATTAGTTTCTTTCAAGCAATCGTTGTTAATTACTTTGGCTGTCCAGTGTATAAAAATACAAATAATGCATTCATTAAATAATAAACTTACCGCAGGCCTTACTTTGACGGGGATTCTAATGTTGTCATGTCTGCATTTTTGCGGACACGTCCTCGTTTCGTGAAAAATATGGGCGTCCACAAATAATTTTGGATATTCGTTGATGCGATCGTAATTTGACAAGCTAAGGCAAAAGTAGCACTCTGTGTGGTTCTTTTTAAAGTCCGTGCTGTGTGGCGTTGGTAGTCATGTCTATTCACAACCTTCTGTCTCAGGAACTTTCACTCAACTCTGGCACAGATTAACTTCCATGGCATGATGTCAGACTGCCAATCATTTTTTCTCTTGGTCTCCCTCTCTGCCTCTCCTTCCCTCCAACTTTCCTACTGTAACGGTTTACTCCAGTTGACTTCTGTTCATCATATGACCAAAGAATGCAGATTGTGTAGTAACAAAGGATTATCCCTGTTTTGACAGGAGCCTGTCTAGATTTGACCTAGCTTTGTCCCTGTTTGACAAGAGATTGTCTCGATTTGACAGGAATTGTCCTACTTAATATGGATTGTCCTGGGGTAGAAACAGCTGTCCCGGTAAGTTTCAAATTATGTCACAGTTTCAAGTGTAAAGACACTCGGGGATACTGTAGGGGTCTTGCCGTGTATTCAAATTTGTGGGCATGGGGGATTTCGCCATATACTCTAAGGCGGTGTGTGGGATTTCGCCATATACATACTCTAAGGGGGCGTAGGGGATTTTGCCATATACTCTAAGGGTGTGTGTGGGATTTTGCCGTATACTCTAAGGGGGCGTGGGGGATTTTGCCATATACTCTAAGGGGGCGTGTGGGATTTTGCCATATACTCTAAGGGGGCGTGGGGGATTTTGCCATATACTCTAAGGGGGCGTGGGGGAGATTTTGCTATGTATTCAAAGGGGGGAAAGGGGGTGGCGGACGACGACCTGAAAAAAAGGAGACAACTGGGCTTGAGAAAGAGAGATTCTGAAACCCGCCTTGAAGACAGCGAAGTTCTATAAACGACCTACTGATTGTTGATGATGATGTTGGTGTGGTGGTGGTGGTGGTGGTGATTTCCTACTACATTAGGACCGTGGTGGCGTAGTAACTAACCCATCCTTGCAGGTTCGAAGGTCTATGGTTTAGAGCCGCATCTAGGCAGATTTGTTTTCTCAAAATTAGTTTTGGTTCTCGGGTAGACACAGCTTGAAATGGGTACCAGGCTAAGTCGATGTAACAGCAGTTACAACATCAGCCTTTGCACACACAATATCGCATAAGACATCACCGTTTTCGTGGTAACCACAGCCGTCTCCATCTTCGGCCGTTTGGCTGTTCCGGTCAGCTGTAAAACGTAGGCCAACAAAAAGTTTGTAGTTTTTCTGAGTGAAGTATTAGGGGCCCAGCGATTTGTTTACGTGCAAGATGGAAACAGACGGTTTGCAGTTTTACCAATTTCCAGTTGACAACAAAAGGGTGTAACCACACTGTACCTTCGCATCGAGACTGGTGAATATTTTGTCTCCAGGGCTCATAAACAGGCCATCGAATTTCGGGCTTGGGTGGACAGCCGCACAATCGTGGGTCGTCAATGATGGTCAGCGGTTTTTGCTGGAGAAAACCAACCAGTGATTAAAAAATAAATGACAGTTTTTACGCTAGTGGCGGATTGAGCATGCGATTTAAAAGGCAGTGAACCCTTTTCTACATCTTTACAAGTCTTGGGCATATAGGGCTAGACCGATATTTTATAGAACAATGGATACTCAGTGTGGTATGGGGTCAACATCACGCTGGTCGCCTTTACTTCCAAGGACTCTACCCTGCACCCAATTAGGGCTCGGTCGATCTTGGGGTGGGGAGGGGGGGGGGACAAGATCCTTTTTTTTTTTGTAAAGTCCAGCTTCGTTCTGGACCTGAACCTACAAACTTGGGATCCACGGGCGAGAGGCTAGCCCCTACACCACAACAACTCCCGAAAGAAAAGAGTTTATGATATCTGTAGGTACTTATGCTTCCAATCATAGTAATCCAGATTGGGTGTCTTAGAATTAATGAATTTTCCGTGTGGGTTCCAGGGCCCTGTTGTGGGGAAAACAAGAATAGACCCACTGCCTCTCCAACAAGCATGTCGTAGGAGTCGCCTAACGGGGTAGTTTCCTAAGAAGTCGAAGTGCATTTGCCTGAGAGGCAAGGAACCAGTAATCTGCATATAAGTAAGTCACATCTGTTAGACGGATGTGCAGGCAACACTCAGGCTCTGGAACAAGACTATACAATCCAGAAGTGGACAAACAGCCAGAACTTTCTGCCGGAGTTTACAGCCGGTGTACGCAAAGAAGAAGAATGAATGGATGAATGAATAAATCACATGTTGGCGTCATTGCTCTCGGGAAATTCCCACGACTGCTCCGTCACCTTGCTCAGCGAGCTTCCATCTTGGTGGTGCCAGCTGCAACCTGATTAAACATTTCCTGTTGTTGCTTATTTTCCCTGTCACTAGAAAATCGTCCACACCCTCTTCCAATGGGAATCAGTCTCTCCAGTTATGGCTGCTCTTTCTGTTTTGCTACATTGTCTGTTTGATCAAAGAGAGTCACAGAAGAAGGCTTATCGTTTTAAGTCAAGGCAATAGCAGCTGTTGCACTTTCCTCTATGTGTAGACTTAGAGAATATAGTTGCGTCGCCCAGCAACTGAGTTAAGTGCATGGCGCAAAACTGTGAGTTCGGATTTGGTGTGGAAAGCTTTTGGACCGTGCCTAAGATTGAGAAAACGGTGAGTGGCCTGTTGCCAGAGACATGGTTATGCCTTATACGAATAATTGCGTGTGCAGTACTGATCTGGTGTTTACTGGTGCTTCCATCAATGGTGAGCTGCATTTCAAGTTTCGGGCTGTTTGTTTTGTCACCGAGGGCCACCTTGTGCATTTAATGCGTGTGTATGCTGTGTACTTTGCTGAAACTGCAGTCCGTGTCGTTTTTTGTTTTTGTTTTAAAGGGACATTGATGGACATTCTGTGTGGTTTTCGTTGGCACAGAGCACTTATATGGATACCCATTTGCTACAAAGCTAGAACTTCAGTTTATCTGTTTACAGTTTACCCACAACAGTGGCTGCAATCACTGTTTCCTTTTAAAGTCCATGCCGTGGGGCGTTGGTAGTCATGTCTATCCACAACCTCCTGTCTCGTGTACTTTCAATCAACTCTTACACAGATGATCCTCCATGCCATGATGTCGAACTGTCCAGCGTCTTTTCTCTCCGTCTTCCTCTGCCTCTCTTCCCCTCTAACTTTCCCACTGTCACCATACACTCCAGTTTTCTCCATCGCATGACATAACCAAACAATTTAAGATTGTCTCTTTCTAATGTGAGCAATCAGTTTTCTCCAGGAGTTAATTTCCTTCATGATATCCTCATTACTCTTTTTATCTGTCCGGGGTTTTCTCGTCTTCCATCTATAAAATCACATCTCCACAGCTTCCAAATAATTATTGCCTAATCTACCAACTGTGCATAATTCACTTCCGTTTATCAGGATAGGATTTATACAGCACTACTTAGGATAATAGAAAATAAGAAGGATACTGAAGTTTCCGAAGAACAGGGAGGTAATCAGAAGTACACAGACGAGAAACCAAGAAACTTAGAAAGACCCAAGGACACACTAGACAACACACATTTAAAAGGTTTTTAATGCAAATTGTAATAGCTTGAGACCAATTCTGTCCGTATTCCATAGTTGCGGATTCAAGCTTTATGATAGACTTGGCTAATAAAGACATCTTTTTTAGGGCGTGCCTAGCTGGTTATGGGCTTAATTTCCTTATTTCTGTAGCGAGGCGTTGTGCTCATTTTGAGGCGACAGGTTCGATTCCTGTCACGGCTTTCAGGGTTTATGTTGTCCAGTGTATCCTTCTTTGTATCAATACATCAATCAATACATTGTCTGTTTAACATAATAAGGGCAGAAGACACTGTGACTAACCTTACAAACGTTGGGCCAGCAGATACTGGCCAGAGAATCTGATGGTTTGGGAGCCTCCCTGTGGATCTCACAATGTTCGAACGCATGGTGCATCTTGGTTTGGCCAGAAATGAATCTGTAGATATTTTTTTTTAAGTTAGTTGCGTGTCCTTGACTGTCGGCGCCTGTGGCTTGGGGTAGGCGTTGGTGGTTTAGGCTTTGCGAACTAGCTTCGTAATGCCGGGGTGTCGGGTTCGATCCCAGCTGTGGCCGGTTTGTCTTTCGTTGGTTTCGACAGTGGTACCGAGCGCGGACCGTTCAGTGAGCAGTGGCAAACTACTGAACGTAACGTATACTTAGAAAAACAACAATAGCCACACACACACACACACAACGCCGGGTTGGTTCTGCAACGTCCTGTACAAAATACGCAACTAAATTAACTGTTTTCCTTACAGGACGTTGCAGAACCAACCCCAGCATTTTTTTTTTTTTTTTTTTGGGTGGTCTTTCTAGACATTTTTTACGTTTAGTAGTTTGTCATTGCCTGCTGAACAGTCAGCTCTCTGTATCGCTGTCAAAACCAAAGCAAGGCGTTCTGCTGCCAAATCGCCTGCAGCTGGAATTGAACCCGGCACCCCGGCATTACGAAGTACGGTCGCCATGCCTAAGCCACAGACGCTGACTTGCAGTGATAGCAGAAAGATATAGTATCCGATAATTATTGTATATTTTTGCTTCCCATACATAGGAGAGGGGAAGGGGGGAAGGTACATTTTTTTTAATGAAAACCAATTGTATTTGTATAATATCCATTCTTGATATACGAAAGTATTTCACGGGCAGTCGGTAGATTAGTGAAAACTCATTTGGAAGCTGTGGAGATGTGGTTTTATAGACGAATGGTCAGAATATCTGGACAAAAAAAAGTAATGAAGACGTCTTGAAAGGAACCGACTCACGGTGAAAACTGATTACCCACATCAGAAAGTGACATCTGCATTCTTTGGTCATGTGATGAGAAGGAGAAAACTGGAGTGTATGGTGACAGTAGGAAAGTTGGAGGGGAGGAGAGGCAGAGGGAGACTGAGAGAAAAGATGTTGGACAGTTTGACATCCTGGCATGGAGGATCATCTGTGTCAAAGTTAATTGAAAGTAACTTGGACAGAAGGTTGTGGATAGATAAAACTACCAACACCACACGGTATAGGCTGTAAAGTTGTAGCCCCGTGTCGTGATTCTGTGCATTTGTCTTGCACTTCTCGGATGGCTTGAGTGATGCATCTGTTCATCTTTTTTGCAGGTTTTATCTACACCATTTACCCATCTCTTTTTTTTTTTTTTATCTTTCTTAAATCATTTGATTCCTTACAGACCTTTTCAAACTTAGTTTTTCAATGAAAATAATTAGAGGCGTCGTTCCAATAGTTCTTGTAATTTTTTGGGGCCGCGTTAGCGCAGTCAATAGGAGACTCGTTTTCAAATTCAGCTGCGACTCGCTCCAGCCCACGGCTAGTGTTCGAAACCGGGCGGTTCATGGGGTTCACCCAGCCTCTAAGCAATGAATACCAGAGTTAACACTCTGGGGTAAATGGAGGAACATCGCTGTCGCTACGGAGTTGCGTGCGGACGGCGACACATGCGGACAGTTTCTAATCAGCTGTCCGTAGTGGTGGCAGAGCACTTATAGTTTATAACCGTGTGCAATGACGCTGGTTCACATCTCCAAATTTTTATTTTTATTTTTTATTTTGGGGTGGGGGTGGGGGGGGGGGGGGTAATTTCTTCGTTTCTCACATGATCTCTTCTAGATTTTTTAATGGTATTTCTCCATGTTAAATGTTGAATTCAGAATCGACATCACTGCATTAGGGACACCCCCATAAGTGCTCCGTCCCCATCTTCAGCAAGCGAAGAGTTCTGATTCCGATGACACCAGTAACTGACTGATTGTATATCCGTTTTATCCTTCCTCTGAGTTTTAAGCGTCGGCCAGATCCCCTGGCAACTCCTCGCAGCGCCATTCTCCTCAGACCGTAATGATTTGTCTGCGCCTCCTCACTGTTTACTCGTTCCCAAAGGGCCCTCACAATATCTAGCTTGTCATTCATAAATTCACCACCAAGTGGTGCAGAGCCGGCCAGCCTATCTGCTTGTTCATTTCCCAACACATCAGTATAACCTGGAATAAAAATAAGACAGCGAAGGAAATCCCTCCTGAATATAACACGGAGTTTAATCAGTTAAAAGAGGATCAAGTTTGGAATTTTTGTTTTCTACCACTTGAATCGAATCGAATCATTTGCCAAGCCTGTATCGTTAAAAATTACTGATAAATGTTTTTTTTAGAAAATACTGACCCTTCAAACGGTTCATTCACATTTAGCCGTAATCAACAAAAAATCTGTCTAACCTCATGAAATTACTCAAAGAGCGGTTGTCAAAACGAACAAACCTCTGACCTTACTTCTGCACTGATGGTTTATCACACTAGACTGTGCGCCGTGCAGTCTCTTCGTCGACCACGGCTGGAGTAGCCCGGAGATCTTGTACAGGTTTAGATACGTATCTGCGACAACTTCCGGCCAACATGAGTTTCCCGTTTCGGGACACCGTCTTGGAATGGGTGTTTTCTTCGAAACGTTTTCTGGATTTGAGAGTTTTTTTTAAAGAGATTCTTGAATTGTTTGTTGCCGTTTTCGTCTCTTCTTGTCCGTCAATGGGGACTGGCGCCGTGCATGTTTTTGTTTTCATTGAGTTCATTAAGTACTTACGGGAGTTGGTTAAAAGCAGTGGCTCTGAACCTTCCTAATGCCGCGACCCGAGTTCCCTCGTGTTGTGGCGACACTAAAACAATTACTATCCTTCATAACTTTAATGAATATGTGTTTGCCGATGGTCTTAGGTGACCCCTGTGAAAGGGTCGTTCGGCCCAAAAAAGGGTCGCGACAGACAGGTTAAGAGCCGCTGGTTTAAAGCCTTCGTTCAAAAGTTAAAGCGAAAGGATCGACTTCATTCCACATAATTATCCCATTTAGCTTGCTCTGGCATCGCAGAACGGTTAGTTGCCTGGCGAAAGCTTCGCATAAAGCACGATTTTGGTAGCTATGGCGATGATCGCCAATGATCTCCGTGAAAACTGCAAGTACGAACCGAACCAAGCGTCCATACAACGATCCCACGACCTTCAAAGAGTGGGGCAAACGGTGTGACCACAGCCTGGGATCCACTGGGACAAAAGGAAGAAGGCGAACATCAACAAAAGGACGGGCGGGGCGTGAAGAATAACAACACTGATAATAATAAGAAAAGAAGTAGTGATTATAGTAGTTGTGGTCACAATACCGAAATATTAATAGCAGCAGCAGTAGTAGCAGCAGTAGTAGCAGCAGTAGTTACAACAGTAATAGCACTAGAAGTAGCAGCAGTAGTTACAACAGTAGTAGCACTAGTAGTAGCAGCAGTAGTAGTACCAGCAACAGTAGTAGTAGCAGCATAAATAGCAGCAGCATTAGTAGAAGCAGTAGTAGTACCAGCAGTAGTAGCAGTAGTAGTAGCAGCAGTAGTTACAACAGTAGTAGCAGCAGCAGTAGCAGCAATAGTAGTAGCAGCAGTAGTTACAACAGTAGTAGCAGCAGTAGTAGCAGTAGTAGTACCAGCAGTAGTAGCAGTAGTAGTAGCAGCAATAGTAGTAGCAGCAGTAGTAGTAGCAGTAGTAGTTACAACAGTAGTACCATCAGTAGCAGCAGTAGTAGTAGTAGCAGCAGTAGTTACAACAATAGTACCAGCAGTAGTAGCAGTAGTAGTAGCAGCAGCAATAGTAGTAGACGCAATAGTAGTAGCAGCAGTAGTAGTAGCAGCAATAGTAGTAGGAGCAGTATTTACAACAGTAGTATCAGCAGTAGAAGCAGTAGTAGTAGCAGCAATAGTAGTAGCAGCAGTAGTTACAACAGTAGAAGCAGTAGTAGTAGCAATAGTACTAGCAGCAGTAGTTACAACAGTAGTAGCAGTAGTAGTACCAGCAGCAATAGTAGTGGCAGCAGTAGTTACAACAGTAGTAGTAGCAGCAATAGTAGTAGCAGCAGTAGTTACAACAGTAGCAGCAGCAGTAGTAGCAGCAGTAGTTACAACAGTAGCAGCAGTAGTAGTAGCAGCAATAGTAGTGGCAGCAGTAGTTACAACAGTAGTAGCAGTAGTAGTACCAGCATCAATAGTAGTGGCAGCAGTAGTTACAACAGTAGTAGCAGTAGTAGTAGCAGCAGTAGTTACAACAGTAGTAGCAGTAGTAGTAGCAGCAGTAGTTACAACAGTAGTAGCAGTAGTAGTAGCAGCAGTAGTTACAACAGTAGTAGCAGTAGTAGTAGCAGCAGTAGTTACAACAGTAGTAGCAGTAGTAGTGGCAGCAGTAGTTACAACAGTAGTAGTAGCAGCAATAGTAGTAGCAGCAGTAGTTACAACAGTAGCAGCAGCAGTAGTAGCAGCAGTAGTTACAACAGTAGCAGCAGTAGTAGTAGCAGCAATAGTAGTGGCAGCAGTAGTTACAACAGTAGTAGCAGTAGTAGTACCAGCATCAATAGTAGTGGCAGCAGTAGTTACAACAGTAGTAGCAGTAGTAGTAGCAGCAGTAGTTACAACAGTAGTAGCAGTAGTAGTAGCAGCAGTAGTTACAACAGTAGTAGCAGTAGTAGTAGCAGCAGTAGTTACAACAGTAGTAGCAGTAGTAGTGGCAGCAGTAGTTACAACAGTAGTAGTAGCAGCAATAGTAGTAGCAGCAGTAGTTACAACAGTAGCAGCAGCAGTAGTAGCAGCAGTAGTTACAACAGTAGCAGCAGTAGTAGTAGCAGCAATAGTAGTGGCAGCAGTAGTTACAACAGTAGTAGCAGTAGTAGTACCAGCATCAATAGTAGTGGCAGCAGTAGTTACAACAGTAGTAGTAGCAGCAATAGTAGTAGCAGCAGTAGTTACAACAGTAGCAGCAGCAGTAGTAGCAGCAGTAGTTACAACAGTAGCAGCAGTAGTAGTAGCAGCAATAGTAGTGGCAGCAGTAGTTACAACAGTAGTAGCAGTAGTAGTACCAGCAGCAATAGTAGTAGCAGCAGTAGTTACAACAGTAGTAGCAGTAGTAGTAGCAGCAGTAGTTACAACAGTAGTAGCAGTAGTAGTAGCAGCAGCAATAGTAGTGGCAGCAGTAGTTACAACAGTAGTAGCAGTAGTAGTACCAGCAGCAATAGTAGTGGCAGCAGTAGTTACAACAGTAGCAGCAGTAGTAGAAGCAGTAGTAGTACCAGCAGTAGTAGAAGCAGTAGTAGTACCAGCAGCAATAGTAGTGGCAGCAGTAGTTACAACCGTAGCAGCAGTAGTAGAAGCAGTAGTAGTACCAGCAGCAATAGTAGTGGCAGCAGTAGTTACAACCGTAGCAGCAGTAGTAGAAGCAGTAGTAGTACCAGGAGTATTGGCAGTAGTAGTAGCAGCAGTAGCAGTAGTAAACTGTAGTAGTTATTGCTTTCAGAGAATTCCTCCAAGGTTCAAACTTTGACTGGCCACCCACTAAGCAGCCTAGGACATTGTGAGGACCCTTTGGGAGCGAGTGAACAGTGCCGAGGAACAGATAGATCGTTACGGTCTGAGGAGAATGGCACAGCGAGGAGTTCCTAGGGGATCTGGCCGACGCTTAACACTCAGGGGAAGGATGAGACGGATACACAGTCAGACTGTTACTGGTACCATCGGAATTTTAACTCTTCGCTTGCTGCTGAAGATGGGGACTGAGAACTTATGAGTGTCCCGAGTGCTGTGATGTCGATTCTTAATTCAACATTCAAAGAAATCCTCCAAGATTCAAACTTTGACTGGCATTAGCACTTTCATTCACTAAGTAGCCCAGGATTTATAGCTACATAGGTTGCTAATATGGCCAGCCTTGGCAGGAAATATTCTCCCACATTGTGGGAAGGAAACTTTGGCCTCATTAGTTTGGGGATTCAGTTCACCTTCTATTCTGGTCGTCTTTGCTGAACTGCTGCTACAATTCCAGTAGCCTCACAAGTTGCCACTTTCAAACACAGAGATAAAAATCGAGCGGATCGACTTCACTGAATCAGGTTTCATCCTTTATGGCTCGGTCTCTCTGACGAGAGCATCGCACAAAGCACGACCTCCGTAGGTCCAGTGATGATCCCCATTGATCAAATTAAAAATTGCACTCTTGAACTGAACAAGGCAGCTGTGAAACGAACTCATAACCTTCAGAGCGCGAGGCAAACAGCTTGACCACTTGGCCACAGAGACCCGACAGAAAAAGATAAAAGCCAGTTGTGTGTAGTGACCCATTAGGGTATCAGAACTATGGTTAAATGCCATCATTCAGATCTTCAGATTGTCCCTAAAACATTTCTTTTGTAAGAAAAAAAAAAGCCAACCAAGTTCAACCATCCTCAAGACAGCTTCAGTTATAATTATGGTCTGGTTTTATTTGCACCAAGTTCAATGGGGTTGTTGCGGCTGTAGTTGTGGCATACAGTCTGTGTGTTTGATGATGTCCTTTCTGAACATGTCTGGGTCCTCTCTGTTGATACTGGTAGGGGTTCTGTTCTGCGTGTTTCTTCCTGATGTGTTGTGTCTCTTCCTGATGTGTTGTGTCTCTTCCTGATGTGTTGTGTCTCTTCCTGATGTGTTGTGTCTCTTCCTGATGTGTTGTGTCTCTTCCTGATGTGTTGTGTCTCTGCCTGATGTGTTGTGTCTCCTCCTGGTGTGTTGTGTCGCTTCCTGATGTTTTGTGACTCTTCCTGGTGTGTTGAAACTCTTACTGGTGTGTTGTCTCTTCCTGGTGTGTTGTGTCTCTTTCTGATGTGTTGTGACTCTTCCTGGTGTGTTGTGTCTCTTCCTGATGTGTTGTGTCGCTTCCTGATGTATTGTGACTCTTCCTGGTGTGTTGTGCTTCTTCCTGGTGTGTTGTGCTTCTTCCTGGTGTGTTGTGACTCTTCCTGGTGTGTTGTGACTCTTCCTGATGTGTTGTGTCTCTGCCTGATGTGATGCGTCTCTTCCTGACATGTTGTGTCTCTTCCTGATGTGTTGTGTCTCTTACTGATGTGTTGTGCTTCTCTCTGATGTGTTGTGCCTCTTCCTGATGTGTTGTTCTCTTTCTAATGTGCTGTGTCTCTTCCTGATGTGTTGTGCCTCTTCCTGATGTGTTGTGCCTCTTCCTGATGTGTTGTGCCTCTTCCTGATGTGTTGTGCCTCTTCCTGATGTGTTGTGCCTCTTCCTGATGTGTTGTGTCTCTTCCTGATGTGTTATGTCTCTTCCTGATGTGTTGTGTCTCTTCCTGGTGTGTTGTGTCTCTTCCTGATGTGTTGTATCTCTTCCTGATGTGTTTTGACTTTTCCTTAAGTGTTGTGTCTCTTCCTGAAGTGTTGTGTCTCTTCCTGGTGTGTCTCCTCGCGGTCCCGGTCCTTTTTTTTTGGTTGGGTCTTCTTCTATTGTTGGGTCCTGATATGGTTCAGTCCTACTAAGGCTGTTTGTTCTCTGAGCTTCCCAGACAAGTACCAAGGCTGTCCACCTTGGGAGAGTTGCTCTATTTACAGCTCACTGTAGAGCAGTGATTCTCAACCTTACTGATTCTGCGACCCTTAAATGCAGTTCCTCATATTGTGGTGACCCCCAACCATAAAATTATTTTCATAACTTCAGTAAATATGTTTTCCGATGGTCTTTCGTGACACCTGTGAAAGGGTCATTTGAACCTCAAAGTTGTCATGACCCACAGGTTGAGAACCGCTGCTGCAGAAGATTCTTTTCTGCACTGTGTGAGTGACATGCTTTCCATATGGGTTCTGGGGCCAAATTTGTGTGTGCATGTGTGTGTGTGTGTGGGGGGGGGGAGGTGGAAGGGGGGGGGGAGGGAGAATACACACTCTACCCCTAACAGAGCATGCCTTAAAAAGTGACTATCTGGGAGTCTGGTAATCTTAGTTTCAGCTTCATGGCAAACAAGTCGCCCCATAGTTGCTCCGCTTCTGTGCCAGTGAAAAACACACAGAATGTCCATCACTGTCCCTTGTGGAAAAATGGACACAGACTGCAGTCTCAGCATATCCACTAGCATACACACGCATTAAAAGCATAAACAGCCATCAGAAGTGCTCACACAAACAGTCCGACAAAAGAAATGCAGTTCGTCATCGACAGAAGCGGCAGTCACAAACAGATAGCAGATTAATCATATAGGTAAAGTAAAGGATCCTTTTCCACCTCACTAGACTTATAGGGCATATAGGGCTAAACCTATATTTTATAGACCAGTCGGCACAAAATGGGTGATGTAGTCAGCATCTCGCCAGCCACCTTTACTTCCCGGGACTGCACTTGGTACCCACTCAAGGCTGGGTAGACCTGAGAGCCAAGGTCATTTTTGAAAGATGTCCGGCGAACCCACGACCTTCCGATTCTCAGGCAGCGTCTAGCCGCTCTGCCACAGTGACTCCCTTAATCATATAAAGCATCAACGTGTGTGTGGCAGCAGGCCATGCGCTGTTTTCTCAATCTACAGTGGTAATTAGGAATCTATTCTATTTCCTGTCCACGTTGATTAAGAACTTTCAGTGCTAGAATGAAGTCGTTTGGACACCTAACAAGAATGCTCTGGTACTATCTGCCACAGCGAGCCATACTAAAAAGTTACAACGGATATAGAGCGAGTGGAAGACCTCGGAAAAAATGGAGTGATGGCAGCCTTACAGAAATGACCATCAGTCCTAATAGTGCTCTTGACAGAGCTCATCAACGAACATAACATCCCCCCCCCCCCGACACTTTGATGAGGTACAAGGTGGAAGAGATGAAGAAGAAGTGCTAGAATTTGCCTTATCAGACATCTGCGCACTCACAAAACCTGATTCAGTCACCATTGGATGAAGGGACTGGTCATCATCACCTGTGGTGGACGGACAACAACAACAATTAAGAGTCTGCTGCAAATGGTTGAGCTAGACTGAAATATAAAGTTAGTTGCATGTCTTTTCAAGACATTGCATAACCAAACCCTACTTTTGATATTTTTTGCTGCCTGTGATTTTACTAGGCAAATTTATATTCAGTAGATTGCCGCTGCTTTCTGAATAGCTGGCTCTCTATACTACTGTCGTAAACAACGCAAGGTTGTCTGCTGCCAGACTGCCTGCAGCTGGGATCAAACTCAGCACTGCAAAGGGTATTGGCAACGCCTAAGCCACAGACGTTGAGGGACTTCTTTTGTTTGCCTGAAATAATGTATATCTGCAATGCTATCTCTAGTATGAACTTCACTGTCTTTTGTAATTCACTTGGCGGCCTGTAAAGTTTGACTTGCACCAGTGTCTCTCTTGGCTGGAAATGTTGAATTTGCAACAGTCTAGGAGGATGTGATCTGTTGTCTCAGGTTCCAGTCCACATGTGCACATGGCACATTCGCAAATCTTAAATTTTGTGTACATGAGGCTGAGGGACTAAAAGATATCACACGTGCTAACTTGAAATACTTTAGGTAGATTTTTAACTCTACATTTTTACTGGGCAGTGCCGTTAGCCTTCTCTTTTCGATTTCCAACTGCCAAGTGATTTTTTTACGTGCGCAACAGTACACACAGGCACCCGATGTTACTACCCAGAGAACATGGGAAATTACTGGAAAAAATCCTAGCCTTCGCCGAGGGCCTGAACATGGGACCTCCAGCACTCAAGGCAGATGCCATGCCTCGAGACCAGTACCATGGAGTTTATGTACTGCGCTGAGATTCTTTGGACTCAGGCTTGAGTTAGAAGTAGAATGGAGCACTTATGGGTTACAAACTTTGTGCCATAATGTTGATCTGTTGTTCAAACCTTTATAGTGCTAACTATGAAGGTTTGACGAATACAGAGGATTGACATTCAGACTACATGACCTGCCTAGTGGGGTTGAAACTGCTTCAGAAGGTTCAAACAAATATTTCTACATCTTTATTTGTCATTTGAAAAAAAAAAATTGTACAATAAATCTTTTTAAAAAAATATTTTAAAAATAAAATAAACAAACATGGTGTTCCATAAGTTTCCATACACAAGACACATAAACATCACCAGCACCATTACACGCATAACTCTAGCTGTGCTTAAACATGTTCTTCAGCAAAGAAGAACACGCATCGAAATATGTTTTCAAAACAATGGTAGTCTTGTAGAGAATATTATATAAATAAAACTGATTTTCATTTTTAAACCAAAAAATGTTTATGTTTGCTATGTATGGAAACTTATGGTGTATGTGAAGAATAAGAACTTATTACATCAGAACAGAAGCCGTATTGTGGTACATGAATGCAATCTTCACATAAACTTATGACACTACATTTATTTTAACACATATCGACTTCTTAGTACTGACTGGTTAGTTGGTGCTTGCCATGATGCCAGATTATAGGGTCTCCGCCACTGGTTGCTGTCCTCTGTTCCATTTACATAATGTATCTGCTATTGTGGTTGCTCTGTTGAAGTCAGTCAGGTGGTTTGATATGTCGGTGGTTTCCACTACAAGGCATATAATAGAAGGACTTCAGCTGTTGTCCTGTTCTTGCTCTGGCAATCGCAGTGTTCTCTGCTGTCTTTATCCATATATTATATATTACACAGGTTTATATTTACCTAGCTACACATTAACAAGATCTAATTTTATACATACAATCTGAACACTGAGGGAAAACTGGCTCATAAACAGCACCCTGTCCTGAAATCTGAGGTATTTTGGCCATGTTGAACGTCATGTGGCCTAGAAACATGGAGAATGAGCGTAAAGTTTCTGGAAAATGAGGCAGAGGCTGACATCCAGAAAAGTGGATAAAAGATGTTCCAGAAGATGCACTGACTGTGAAAGCACACAGAGCTAGAGAACTGGCTGTGGAAGCACACAGAGCTAGAGAACTGGCTGTGAAAGCACACAGAGCTGGAGAACTGGCTGTGGAAGCACACAGAGCTAGAGAACTGGCTGTGGAAGCACATAGAGCTAGAGAACTGGCTGTGGAAGCACAGAGAGCTAGAGAACTGGCTGTGGAAGCACATAGAGCTAGAGAACTGGCTGTGAAAGCACACAGAGATGGAGAACTGGCTGTGAGAGCACACAGAGCTGGAGAACTGACTGTGGAAGCACACAGAGCTGGAGAACTGGCTGTGAGAGCACACAGAGCTGGAGAACTGGCTGTGAGAGCACACAGAGCTGGAGAACTGGCTGTGAGAGCACACTGAGATGGAGAACTGGCTGTGAGAGCACACTGAGATGGAGAACTGGCTGTGAGAGCACACAGAGCTGGAGAACTGGCTGTGGAAGCACATAGAGCTAGAGAACTGGCTGTGAGAGCACACAGAGCTGGAGAACTGGCTGTGAAAGCACATAGAGCTAGAGAACTGGCTGTGAGAGCACACAGAGCTGGAGAACTGGCTGTGGAAGCACATAGAGCTAGAGAACTGGCTGTGAGAGCACACAGAGATGGAGAACTGGCTGTGAGAGCACACAGAGCTGGAGAACTGGCTGTGGAAGCACATAGAGCTAGAGAACTGGCTGTGGAAGCACACAGAGCTGGAGAACTGGCTGTGGAAGCACACAGAGCTGGAGAACTGGCTGTGAGAGCACACAGAGCTGGAGAACTGGCTGTGAGAGCACACAGAGCTGGAGAACTGGCTGTGAGAGCACACAGAGCTGGAGAACTGGCTGTGAGAGCACACAGAGCTGGAGAACTGGCTGTGAGAGCACACAGAGCTGGAGAACTGGCTGTGAGAGCACACAGAGCTGGAGAACTGGCTGTGAGAGCACACAGAGCTGGAGAACTGGCTGTGAGAGCACACAGAGCTGGAGAACTGGCTGTGAGAGCACACAGAGCTGGAGAACTGGCTATGAGAGCACACAGAGCTGGAGAACTGGCTGTGAGAGCACACAGAGCTGGAGAACTGGCTGTGAGAGCACACAGAGCTGGAGAACTGGCTGTGAAAGCACACAGAGCTGGAGAACTGGCTGTGAGAGCACACAGAGCTGGAGAACTGGCTGTGAGAGCACACTGAGCTGGAGAACTGGCTGTGAAATCACACACAGCTGGAGAACTGGCTGTGAAAGCACACAGAGCTGGAGAACTGGCTGTGGAAGCACACAGAGCTGGAGAACTGGCTGGAGATAATGGACTTTCAGGCGTGCGTGCCGTGACGAGGACAATATTCTATCAAGATTCTGCTGATTGACGATGATTATCTTACTCTGAACAAAGGAAGAGAGGTGGGCAGAGATACAAAAAGAAAAGGATACGGAAAATAGGAGAAGATAAAAATACACAATAATTTGTAAATTTCATTCGTTTAAAATCTCACACTTATTTTACAAAACCAGCAAATCAAAAAATGTTCTTGACTAATACAGAAAAGAAAAAATGTGAGACAAGAGAAAAGAACAAGGAAAGGATACATTATAATTCAATATGTATATTGTTTAAAATCGCTGATCTATTTTATAAAACCATAACAATAAAAAGTTCCCTTGCCTTAGAGTATAATCTCCACTCAAAAACTGAACATCTCCTGCAAGCATATGGTTCATTCTTTTCCCTCCCTCAATAGACAACAGTATCAACCCATCCAAGCTCACAAAGTGTAATCATTCCATGCCTGAACACACACTGCTGATCTCCCTGTATCAGAACTGTGCCTGACTGTCATGCAGGGATGCGTGAAGTGCTGCCTGCAGCATGGCATCGTCATCTTGATCGTAATCCTGCAACATACAACAATTTTCCATCAAAAAAAACAGGACACAGCAGGCTCAACTACCACATGCATAAAATAAAGACTGTACAGTGTGCATATCAGATGAGACCACAAACACCTGAGAACGTTCTGCAGACCTGCCCACCATACTTACAACTACAAAGAGAAACCTTATTTGTGCATTTCTGCTGACACATCCAACTTCATCAAGCATTTGTTGATTGGTTTAACTTCCCGACATATATTACCAAAATAATGTGTACAGATAACAACTTATTATTAGGATGTACAAATGACAACATAAGTATGTATAACAGAACAAACAAGAGTGTACAGACAACAACATATGTATGCAAGTATACAGACAACCACTTACCACGTATGTATCATATTCAAACTTGTGCCTCATGTTCAAATGTCGAATAAAATTGGAACTTCTCAAATTTGGGTCGCCCCATGGCATGGAAGCACAGATTGGGCACACCTGAAAGTAAGTGACCAGTGATATTACACCTTGATTTAATTACTGTCAGAGCATCTGGATTTTTCTTTTTCTTCTTCATGTTCACCGGTGGTAAATGTCGGCAGAAAGTTCTGGTTGTGTGTCCACTTATGGACTTTGGGGTCTTGAGTTTTGTGTGCATGTCTGTTTTACAGATGTGGCTTTTTTTTTACACAGACTGTTGGTCTGTTGCCTGTTAGAGATGTCGGCAGAAAGTTTTGGTTGTGTGTCCACTTATGGACTTTGGGGTCTTGAGTTTTGTGTGCACGTCTGTTTTACAGATGTGGCTTTTTTTTATGCAGACCGTTGGTCTGCTGCCTGTTAGAGATGTCGGCAGAAAGTTCTGGTTGTGTGTCCACTTATGGACTTTGGGGTCTTGAGTTTTGTGTGCACGTCTGTTTTACAGATGTGGCTTTTTTTTATGCAGACCGTTGGTCTGCTGCCTATTAGAGATGTCGGCAGAAAGTTCTGGTTGTGTGTCCACTTATGGACTTTGGGGTCTTGAGTTTTGTGTGCACGTCTGTTTTACAGATGTGGCTTTTTTTTTACGCAGACTGTTGGTCTGTTGCCTGTTAGAGATGTCGGCAGAAAGTTCTGGTTGTGTGTCCACTTATGGACTTTGGGGTCTTGAGTTTTGTGTGCACGTTTATTTTACAGATGTGGCTTTTTTTTTAATGCAGACTGTTGGTCTGTTGCCTGTCAGGCAGATTTGCTCTGACTTTGAAGGAAACACATAAGTCACCTTTTATGACATGCCTGCTAGAGAGCAATGAGTGTCATCTTGTCCTCCAGAAACTGGGCCCCGGAACCAGTATGGGGAGAGCATCTGGTCTGAAAGAGGGTGAAACCATTTTTATAAAAGTTATTCTTTTCCATGCCTTGGGAAGTTGCGTGGTCTCGATATATGGTGTCGTTCTCGAGTGCTATAGGGTTCAAGCCCCAGGGAAGGCTGGGATTTTTTATTTTCAAGTGGACTTCTAGTAATTTCCACTGGTCTCTGGGTAGTGAGATCGGACGCCCGTGTGTATGGTTGCGCACCTAAAAAATCCCTTGGCAGTTGGAAATCGAAAAAAAATTGCCTAACAGTGCTGCCCGCAAAAATCTGGAGATGAAAATCTACCCAAAAAGTATTTCAGGATCCTCGCCGGTGCAACAGAGTTCGTGCACTGCGCTGAGATTCTTGTGACTCAGGATTGAGTTAGAAGTAGAAAGAAGCCCTTATGGGTTACTACTCTTGTGCCATGACGTTGATCCGTCGTTTAAACCATCAAACACTGCACAGTGTCATGTGGAACCAATGAAATCTAACTACACTTTCTGAGAACAGGTCACTGCAGACAGGCAGATATATCAGCATTTATGGAACTGTGTCACAACCAGAAGTGACTAGATTTAGTCTTCTCAGTGCGACAGGGCTAATGAAATGTTCAATGTCTAGCAGCTCCAGACTGCGCCCTCATATCCACCAGCTTGTGCAGAGATTCAAAGCCATGCTTATGAACATAAGGATACAGATGAAAACTCACCACTTTGGTTGTGCAGTTTGTGTGTGCCATGTTACAATGTTCAATGAGCTGGTAGGTAACAAGGTTGGACTGATCACAGTAAGGACATCGGAAAGTGGATCTGTTTGGGCCCATGCTGCAGAGAAGCAAAAAAATATGTGGTTAAAACATAACATATCTTTGTAATAAAGATAATTATGGTGGGCTTTTTTTTTTCTCCTCCTCCTTCTTCTTCCTCTCCTCCTCCTTCTTCCTCTTCTTCTCCTCCTCCTTCTTCTTCTTCCTCCTCCTCTTCATCCTCCTCTTCTTCTTCTTCTTCTTCTTCTCCTCCTTCTCCTCCTTCTTCTTCCTCTTCTTCTTCTTCTTCTCCTCCTCCTTCTTCCTCTTCTTCTTCTCCTCCTTCATCCTCCTCTTCATCCTCTTCTTCTTCTTCTTCTTCTTCTTCTTCTTCTTCTACTTCTTCTTCTTCTTCTACTTCTTCTTCTTCTTCTTCTTCTTCTTCTTTTTCTTCTTCTTCTTCTTCTTCTTCTTCTTCTTCTTCTTCTTCTTCTTCTTCTTCTTCTTCTTCTCCTCCTCCTCCTCCTTCTTCTTCTTCTTTCTCCAGTCACCTCATGGAAGTGTTGGGGGAGATGTAACAATCTTGTGTGTGCTAAATACTGATGTTTTGTATCAGTTGATCTTCATTTGTTGATACAGATTTGAAATTGGTTCAGATTACAGCTCAACTGTATATAAGCAGCTACACAAACCTTTAGCTGCATACACAGAACAGGGTTTCAGTAGTAATGACATCACTACTGCAACACATTTACTCAGGGCCGAAATAGGCACCTCGATCAAATGGAAAAATCTATAAAATAAACACATATAACTTTCTTCTTCTTATTATTATTCTGCCTTTCTATCCCCCAATGGAGCATAGGCCCTCAACCAACTCACGCCAAGTCGTTCTATCCTTCGCCATTGTATGGAGCTCTCCCCATGTCCTCCCCATCTTTCTAACTTCATTCTCCAGCTCTCTTCTCCATTTGTTTTTTGGCTTCACTGATCAGAATGTCAGGATGTACTCCAGTTTTCTCCTTCTCATCACACAACCAAAGAATGTAGATCGTCTCTTTCTGATGTGGGCAATCAGTTTTCTTCGTGAGTCAGTTTCTTTCAAGACATCTTCATTACTTTTTGTTATCTGTCCTGGGTATTCCCATCATCCATTTATAAAACGACATCTCCGCAGCTTCCAAATAATGTTTCACTAATCTACCTGCTGTCCATGTTTGACTTCAATAAATCAGGATATGAAACATCTAGCTAAAGAATTAATTGTATCTGCATTAGCGCAGACATTCAGCATTACTAAGAAATAGTATTTAGGGTTTTTTTTGTTTTTAATTTAAATAAATTCCTAGGACATACTTTCTTCATTGGTTACAATGGTTATCCAACCAATGGGTCAAGTGTCACCCTATTATTAATAGTTTACAGGCTTCCAAGGGATGTAAGCCAGTTAATTGTATGTTGCATTTATTTTTATTGATTACCCCTCACCCTGTTTTTTTACTTTGTATAGTATCTGCTCCTGTTTTGTGTGATAAAATATGTAATTTTGTGTGTGTGTGTGTGTGTGACGTATCAAATTGTTTTCTTTTCTTCTACGGATTTTTGCATTCAGGAATTTTTGAAAAATTTGAACTGGATGAACAGAGCTATGCGTTTTCTAGGTAATCGGGGTGAAAGGGTTAAGAATTAACATAATAGTGGACTTCCGTTTTCAAAATGGTAAATAGTAGCGGTGTTTTTCTCTCGCTGGTTTTGATTTATCTTAGAGTGTTCCGTTCCCTTATCAAGGACTGTTATTTTGTGCGCATTTCCAATACAGTATACTATGTGTTATTCATGGCAGCAGCATGTATTGTGGTTGTGCTATGTTGTGGCGCCTACCCTGCTTTCACAATGTTTTGATCGCAGCGGCCCACTACCCAGGAAAACAGAAACTCGTCAGCAGGGGACTGCAACTGTCTAGAGAGCAAACTAGATAAAAGTAAAGTAGTAAAGTAAAGATCCCTTATTATGCCTAAGGCGCATCGGGCATATGGGCAGAGCGTCCCAAATTTTTACAGACCAGTCGGCACCCAGTGGGCAATAATGTCAGCATTACGCTGGCCGTCTTTTACTTCCCCAGGACAGCCATCCTGGTACCCATTTGAGGCTGGGTCGACCATACCACGATAAAAATCCACGCAGCCCGCAGTGTGTTTCGATCGCGGTAGGTTGGATTACAAGTCGGATTCGCAACGCCTTAGCCACAGACGCCGCAAACTCGATAAAAGCTGCCCCAGAAACAGAATGTGTCCACCATTGTTTTTTGGTGGGAAGGAATCGACACATAAGGTTAACTTAATGGCCATAGCCAACAGCATAGCCAACCAGCCATACGCATATATGCTTTATCTCCCACAGCAAAGATCCTAAGGTATAGATACTGACTGTCCCAGTGGCACACATGTCTGTACACACGTCGTATTCTGCTCTTATACGTCCTTTCTTGCTAAATCCACACCTGATTCCCAATTCATGCAATCTTATAGGTGATGTTTTATCCAACATAATATCTTACATCAGCAGATTTCTTATATAAATGATCCTCAGAATGTCTGCTTTATCCAAACAGTTGTAGCCAAAACATCCACTCTTTCATTACCTAGAACTCCTGCATATTCAGATCAGTATATCCACATAAGTGGAAAACAGGACAACAAACACAAGAGGACAATTCTTACATCTTCTCCACCAGTATATTTCAATCATAAATGAGCCTCAGAATGTCTGCTTTATCCAAAACTAGTTTTCTCTGCATATCCAGGGCAGTATATCCATGTGAGTGGATAATACAACAGCAAACAAGAAAACAATTCATGCACACCCCCCCCCCCCTCTCCCCCTAAAGTTTGATGAAATAGCTACAGGAAGTGAATAAGAATTAATCCTGATATACCTGCCAAAACAGCTCTCACATGGATAACAGAAGGAAAAAGAAAAAAGGAGTGCCCAAAAACAACTAGGAGACGAACGATGGAGAGTGACCTGAATGCAGCATCTCTGACATGGAAAACTGCACTGAAGATTGCACAGGACAGGAGAGCATGGAAAGTCCTCTCTGAAGCCTCATGTGCCACTAGGCATAAAGAGAGTTGATGATGATGATGATTCTTACCCTGGTGCTGTTGCTCCAGGTCTTCTCATGTGTAGACTTTGTGCAGCAACAGCCTTGAGTCTTTGAACCCCAGGACATGTGATCTTGTGTTGCTTTAGGGATAATGCTGGGACCTGCTCCAGGAAAGCATTCAGGATTAGCTACACAACATTTAATATGCTAATGAATTTTCTTCATTCTTCTTTGCTCTCACCGGCTGTAAACTCCGGCAGAAAACTCTGGCTGTTCGTCCACTTCTGGAATTTAGTCTTGTTCCATAATTTGAGTTTTGCGTGTAAATCCATTTCACAGATTTGGCTTATTTGCATGCAGACTTTTGGCTCCTTTCCTCTCAGATGTACTCCAACTTCGAAGGAAACACCCCTATTTAGTTGCCTTGTGTGACATGCTTGGTAGAGGGGCACAGGGTCTCTTTCTTTTTCCCATTAAACGAGACCCTCGAACCCACACGGGGTAGTTTTCGTATTTGAGGTCCATCTGTTCAGCTAAATTCTTAATCCAAATCTTTCACAGCCTGCTTCCTAGTGGTATTTTTTTGGAGATCCTTGGAGATCATCACTGGATCTTCCTCCGAAGTCGGAGTACATCTGCCGGAGAGGCAGGGAACGAGTACTGCAAACAAATAAGCCAGTAAAACGGATGTACACGCAAAATTCAGGTCAAGGTAAAAGCCAAAAGTCCATTTTGGACGAACAACCGTGACTTACCGCCGGAATTCACAGCCGGTGAACAAGAAGAAGAAGAAGATCACTGGATCTATGGAATTGGTGCTTTGTGTGATGTTCTCGGCAGATGGCTAGCTGTTCTGCAGAGTGAGACTGAGCTATATGAGATAAAACTCAGAATAAAACTGTTGATCTTTTTGACTGTAAACTTTACCAAGTCCTGTAGTGTCGTTTTGGAAAGGCCAGTAAAATTATTACATGTTCACAATTTTGTAATTTGCATCTAAATTCCAAATCTTCTTCTTCTCAACTCGTGTTCTGCCTTTCAACGTCAGGTTTTGAAGAAGCAATGGGTGCAATCCTTGATAGATACTACACAGATGCTAATATTTATGGCCTCAGATAAGCAGTGCAAGAAGGTCCAAGGCTAACAGGGCTCGGGCTCAGCAGCTGGGATGAGATCCATCTGGTTTAATACTTAACTTAAACGTCGACAGGCCTAGCAAGCCGGCAGTGGATTAAATCTTGCTCAAAAGAAACAACAAGAAGAGAAATGGAATAATACTCACAGGAATATTGCACTCTGAGCATGATATGTGGCACTGTGACATCCGCAACTCCACATCCCCGGCTGGCATCACACACTGGATGTCACAGCGGCACTGGGGACAGTGGGGGTTCAGCTGTGAGTGCAGATTCTGTACACATTCTAGACAATAGCTGAAACAGAGTTTGCCATCTGTCATTTGGTGCCTCTAATACTGACAGATACTAACAGTCTAGACCAGTGTTTCCCAAACATTTCTTAGTCGCGGCGCCTTTTTTCAATTACAATTTTTCTACAGCGCCTTAACCTAAATAAAAGGACGACTAATTGTATGTAAGAGATACAACAACAAAATTTAAACTTGCGTATCTTGGAATATTTCGCAGCGCCCCTGTGAAGAGGCAGCTTTCCGGGTCGCCGCGGCGCACATTTTGGGAATCTCTGGTCTAGACAATAGCTGAGAAAATAGCTATAAAACTAATGAACATGGAAAACTCAAGTTCTGCAACAAGATTAAAATCCAGAAATGGATGAATAACCAGAACTTCAAACCGGAGTTTATGGCCAGCAACTGAGAAGGAGAATGTCCTTAAGAAGGAAATGTAACTTTTACAAAAAAACTTGTTCGTCCATCATAGGTGATGAGGACCACTATTTCTTTTTCTCTGCATAAAACTAGCTGATTCTTTGTCTCCAGAGGTGACAATACAGGCCCAGAGGGATCTAGGACAATGAAGACAGAAAACAGCATCTATAATAAATATTAATATATTTCCTCTTTTTCACCAGCTGTTAGCTCTGGCAGAAACTTCTGTTTGTTCATCCACTTCTGGACTGCAGTCCTGTTCCAGAACCTGAGTGTTGTGTGTGCATTCGTTTTACAGATCTGACTCATTTGTATGCAGACTGCTGGTTCCTTGCCTCTCAGGCAGATGCACTCCTAGTCGACTCTTACAACATGCTTTTTGTTAGGCAGTGGGTCTATTCTTGTTTTCCCTACAATAGGGCCCCTGAACCCACACAGGGATAAATATTTTTGATCTTGTGAGTTCCAGTGACTTAATCCCCCAATGGAGCAAGGCCCTAAGTCTGCTTTTTAAAATATTTTTATAGGCAGCTTTCCATCTTTCCAGACGATAGTGTTATATTGGGCTATGAGAAGTCATGAGACTCACAGCCCATGGCAATGGCGACTAGCAAGACCCGTCTGCATTTAGAAAAGTTTATCACAAATACAATTATGCTAGGTGTAACGAGGAAAGATCGACTTAGAAATGATATCAGAAGGAGAGTCGGCACAGAACCAATACTGAACTTTATAGGTAGACAACAAATCAAATGGTTTGGCCATGTAACAAGATTGGCATCAGACAGGGCATTACAGAAAGCAATGTTATACAGATACAGCGGTAACAGAGCCAGAAGTCGACTGCACAGAATATGGACCACAGAAATATCAAAGACAGTAAAGTACTTTACACAAAGAGAACAGAAGGGCCCGTTCCAGAGATCTCTTCCTCCCTGAACGCCGCGAGGCATTCTAGGAGTAGAGGAAAGAAGAGGAAGACAGCAGGGGATTTCAGGACCGTTGTCAACATTTGGGTTTACTCTGTCTCATCTCATACCCTCAGGTCTCATTCTTTGTGCAATTATTTCTGTCTTCATTCTCAATCCCTTCCTGATGTGCCCCCCTCCCCACAACACAGTCAATAGCATTTTGTTCACCTGTTGTATTTACTGATCAAATAAATAACTGTAACCAAATAACATACACGTGTTGACATGGGTGAATGCGACAGGGCTGAGTAAAGCATTCCATGCAAATAGCACACTTAAACTCGTCCTCTGAGGCTTGATGTCCAGCCATGGATCTGATTACAGCAGCCAGTGTTTTTTTGGAAGCAGGTGCTTTAAGTCAGGAGCAGCTAGACAGATAAACAACAGAAAATTAGGTGTAAATATTCCATATGGGTAATTCTTAAACAAAAATTTTAAACAGTTAATTCTCTTTTCCACGTCTTTAGGCGTATTGGGAATATAGGGCTAGACCTGTTTTATAGCCCAATCAGCACTTGGTGGGTGATGTACATCGATGATTCTATCATACTATTTCATTCCCTCTATTCTGCGCAAGCACCATTAATGAATGTTTAAAATATATTAGTAATTATTTTAGCAACAAGCTGAAATTGGATGTGTTGGGTCAAAATGCTAGATATCTCAGCCTAGTTGTAAACCACAGCACAGTTTACCAGTCGCTCTTTTGATGATGAATGCAGAAGTAGAAGGAGTATGACTTGAGATCTTAAAGTGGAGTTTCATCAAGTGAGAGATTATCCTATTTAATTTCATCATCTTTACCCTTACCCTTATATACTCTGATTCTCCTGTTTCTGCTTTATAATATATACTCCAATTCTCCTGTTTCTGCTTTATAATATATACTCCAAGTCTCCTGTTTCTGCTTTATAATACATACTCTAATTCTCCTGTTACTGCTTTATAATACATACTCTAATTCTCCTGTTTCTGCTTTATAATATATACTCCAAGTCTCCTGTTTCTGCTTTATAATACATACTCTAATTCTCCTGTTTCTGCTTTATAATACATACTCCAATTCTCCTGTTTCTGCTTTATAATATATACTCCAATTCTCCTGTTTCTGCTTTATAATACATACTCTAATTCTCCTGTTTCTGCTTTATAATACATACTCCAATTCTCCTGTTACTGCTTTATAATATATACTCCAATTCTCCTGTTTCTGGTTTATAATACATACTCCAATTCTCCTGTTTCTGCTTTATAATACATACTCCAATTCTCCTGTTTCTGCTTTACAATACATACTCCAATTCTCCTGTTACTGCTTTATAATATATACTCCAATTCTTCTGTTTCTGGTTTATAATACATACTCCAATTCTCCTGTTTCTGCTTTACAATACATACTCCAATTCTCCTGTTTCTGCTTTATAATATATACTCCAATTCTCCTGTTTCTGCTTTACAATACATACTCCAATTCTCCTGTTTCTGCTTTATAATATATACTCTAATTCTTCTGTTTCTGGTTTATAATACATACTCCAATTCTCCTGTTTCTGCTTTACAATACATACTCCAATTCTCCTGTTTCTGCTTTATAATATATACTCCAATTCTCCTGTTTCTGCTTTAGAATACATACTCCAATTCTCCTGTTTCTGCTTTATAATATATACTCTAATTCTTCTGTTTCTGGTTTATAATATATACTCCAATTCTCCTGTTTCTGCTATCCAATTTATACTCAATTCTCATGTTTCTGCTATGTAGTATATACTCCAATTCTCCTATTTTTGCTATATAGTATATATAGTCTTCTGTTTTTGTTATATGGTATATACTCCAGTGAGAGTCATCGTGGCCGAGCGGCTAGACGCTCGCCGCGGATCAGGTCGTGGGTTCGCTCCCTGGCAGAGCCGGACCAAAATTTCAAAACTGACCTTGGCTCCCAGCCTTGAGTGGGTACCGGGTGCAGTCCCCTGGAAGTAATGGTGGCCGGCGTGATGCTGACCACATCACCCATCTTGTGCTTACTGGTCTATAAAAATATAGGTCTAGCCCTATATGCCTAAAGGCATGGAAAAGGGTCCTTTACTTTACTTTTATATACTCCAGTTCTCCTGTTTCTTCTGTATAACTATAATTTATACTCCAACTCCAACAGTCCCCTTTCTCCAGAGGTACTGGAAATAATGTGAATTATAATATTTACTTCTGGGCAATCAGTGCACTTTGTGAGTTAACCTCAAGATATCACTAATTTCATTTACATTATTTTAAGTATCATTGTTAGATAATCTTATTTGATTAATCTAATACTAATTTATAAGTACTGTATATTATAAAGTGAATGAACAAAGTAATAATATTAGTTTAGTAATAATATACTTTTTATAAATTAAATAAACGTCGATCCCCCTATACCAACATTGCATACCAAACTGTAATTTCTTGTTCTTAAATCAAATCAAAAGCAAAATTAAAATAAAGCTAAATCATGCATTATATAGAGACAATAGTAGGGTAGATACATCATCATCATTCATTCATTGCTGATACTGACAGTGTTAGATTAGTGATTAGTAACAACAGTGAACACTTCTGTGTGACTGACTGAATGGCAGTAAAGAAACTGAAACGCCTTCATGTAATGATTATTATATCACTGTTAAAGAGGTATAACGCTGCATAGTTTACACAGCACAACATCTCTGTGTATAAGAAAGTCCAGCAATAAAGGCAGTGTTATTAAGAATGCTGTCATTGTCTCACCAGATCGTGTGGACAACAAGTCTCTGGGACCAGAAATGAAAAAACAGCTGCAGACATTTCGCTGAATGTGGTCGCGTGTAAAATATGCACCGTTCGAACGAAACAAATACACTAACTCTTTCGGTATCAACAAACTTTTTCTTCCTCTTCTTCTTCTTCTCCTCCTTCTTTTTCTGTTCTTCTTCTTCTTCTTCTTCTTCTTCTTCTTCTTCTTCTTCTTCTTCTTCTTCTTCTTCTTCGTCTTGTTCTTCTTCTTCGTTTTCTTCATCCTCTTCTTCTTATTCCTCTTTTTCTTCTACCTCTTCTTCCTCCTCCTCTTCTTCTCCTTCTTCTTCTTCTTCTTCTTCTTATTCATTTTCTTTTTCGTCTTCTTCCTCCTCCTCTTCTTTTCTTCTTCTTTTCTTCTTCCTCTTCTTCTTCTTCTCCTTCTTCTTCTTCTTCTTCTCCTTCTTCTTCTTCTTCTTCTTCTTCTTCTTCTTCTTCTTCTTCTTCTTCTTCTTCTTCTTCTTCTTCTTCTTCTTCTTCTTCTTCTTCTTCTCCTTCTTCTTCTTTTCATTATTATTATTATTATTGTAGCAACTTACTGTGTGGTTTCCTCCACGATACTTGGATTGCAGACTTACAAGTTTTTTACGTGTAGTAATTTTGTTATGCACATATATATAATAGTCTTTCGCCATTTTAATTTCTAATTTCTGTTGTCTCCATAATTGCCTTGGTATTTCGTAAAAGTTCTGTCTCATCCATGAAAATCAATCTCAATAGCCCCCTTCCCCCCCCCCCCCCCACTTCGCTGAGGTACAAGGTGGAAGAGAAGAAGTAATTTTGTTTTTGCAGTAGACAAAACAAGAGAGAGTGTCTATAAACTGTTACTGGGCGTCTAGCCTGCTTGCAAATCTTCGGGGACCCCCCCCCCCCCCCTTTTCCGGGCTGACAGTGCCTGAATGGCTGTGTTGCTTCGGCCCTGTTACTTGCCTCATACTTTGAACAGACAAATCTTCACTCTGTGGGCCATGCAGTAGACCAGTGTTCCTTTTTTTTCCCCCAGCCACGGTCCACTTGTTAAAGAACGCTGCATTAGATACCAAGCCTGCTGCCTCAGCTTCTCTCATTTCTTAGTCAGTCCGTTAATTAGTTAGTCAGTCAGTCAGTTAATTGATGAGTCAGTTAGTTAGTTAGTCAGTCAATTAGTTATTGAGTCAGTTAGTTAGTCAGTCAGTCAATTAGTTAGTCAGTCAGTTAGTTAGCCACCCAGTTAGTTAGTCACCCAGTTAGTTATGCACCTAATTAGTCAGTCACTTAGTTAGTCAGTCAATTAGCCAGATAGTCAGTCAGTCAGTTTGTCACCCAGTTAGTTGGTTACCCAGTTAGTCCCTCATTTAGTTATCCACCCAATTAGTTAGTCACCCAACTAGTTAGTCAGTCATTTAGTAATTAGTCAGTCAGTTCGTCAGTCAGTCAATTAATCTTTCAGTCAGTACTTCAGCCAGTTAGCTAATTACTCAGTCAGTTAGTCAGATAGTTAGTCAATTAATTATTTAGTCAGTCAGTTAGTTAGTTGAGTTGTCAAGAATTAACATCCAAGTACTCGGGGCATTCCCATGCGCGCTCCGTCCTCATCTTTAGCAGCCAGCTAATGATGGTTCTGGTTGTAGTCTGGTTATATGTACATCTTGCCTTCCAGGCCATAATAATATTGTTTCTCTTCTGACTTCGTTACTGGTTCCCAAAGGGCCTTGCCCACAACTACCTTGTCATATATTAATTCACCACCCAGTGGTGCATATCCAGCTAATTGTTCTGCTTGTTCATTCCCCACCACGCCGCCATCACCTGGAGAAACGATCCACAGTATGCTCACTACTCGTGACCTTTCCAGTGAAGCTTGCCACTATACTCGAAGCATCCCTGTCTTCGCCTTTCTCAGCAAGTTTTCAGAGTCTGTTACAATTACGAAATGTGCATGCATCTTGTTCTCTGGCCTCTAGTTAGTTAGTTAGTTAGTTAGTTAGTTAGTTAGTTAGTTAGTTAGTTAGTTAGTTAGTTAGTTAGTTAGTTAGTTAGTTAGTTAGTTAGTTAGTTAGTTAGTTAGTTAGTTAGTTAGTTAGTTGGTTGGTTGGTTGGTTGGTTGGTTGGTTGGTTGGTTGGTTGGTTGGTTGGTTGGTTGGTTGGTTGGTTGGTTGGTTGGTTGGTTGGTTGGTTGGTTGGTTGGTTGGTTGGTTGGTTGGTTGTTTGGTTGGTTGGTTGGTTGGTTGGTTGTTGGTTGGTTGGTTGGTTGGTTGGTTGGTTGGTTGGTTGGTTGGTTGGTTGGTTGGTTGGTTGGTTGGTTGGTTGGTTGGTTGGTTGGTTGGTTGGTTGGTTGGTTGGTTGGTTGGTTAGTTAATTAGTTGGTTAGTTAGTTAGTTAATTAGTTAGTCACTCAGTCAGTCAGTCAGTCAGTCAGTCAGTTAGTTAGTTAGTTAGTTAGTCCGTCATTTACTTAGTTATTCGACAGATTATCCTAACTGCACATCGAACTATTCAGTCCATAAGTGCTCGGATCCCCTCCTCAGTAAATCCGGCATCGCGCAGCAGCTGATAATACCAGTCCCATATTGGTTTCCTATTCTTCTTTTGCTTCCTGCATAGCGCTCTTGTCTGGCCACACACCTCTTTTAACATGTTTTGGCAGTCTGGTCATGGTTGCAATTCACAGTCATCACTTCGTTCTCGCAAACGTCTTGCTTCTCGTAGCGCAGCGGTTCTCAACCTGTGATTCGTGACCCCCCCCCCTTTCCCCCACCACTTCTTAAATAATATGTTGAATTAAGAATCGACATCACAGCACTCGGGACACTCCCATAAGTGCTCGGTCCCCATCTTTTGCAGCAAGCGAAGAGCTCCAATTCGGATGGTACCAGTAATCGTCTGAGTTTATATCCGTCTCATCCTTCCCCGTGAGTGTTGAGTGTTGGCCAGATTCCCTGGTAACTCCTCGCAGCCTCATTCTCCTCAGACCGTATTGATCTATCTGCACCTCCGCACTGTTCACTCGCTCCCTAAGGACCCACACAATATTTAACTTATACATCAGTTCACCACCAAGTGGTGCAGAGCCAGCCAGTCTATATGTCTGCTCATTTCCCAACACACTCGAAAAATATGTGTAGCCCAAGCGCCTCCTTCTCTGCAAGAAATTTTTATGATTTTCATTTCGTGATATCCCGATGATCCTTCGGCTAATGTGAAATTTATACAGATGACTTAGTGCCACCTTTAGGCTTCATAAATCATCATCATCATCAGTTCTCGTTATGCCTAGTGGCACATGAGGCTTCAGAGAGGACTTTCCATGCTTTTCTGTCCTGTGCAATCTTCAGTGCAGTTTTCCATGTCAAAGATGCCGCACTCAGGTCACTTTCCATCGTTCGTCTCCATGTTGTTTTTGGCGCCCCTGTTCTCTCTTTCCCTCTGGCGTCCGTGTGAGAGCTGTTTTGGCAGGTATATCAGAATTCACTCTCATAACGTGGCCAATCCATTTCTGATGCTTCAGAAATAATGTGTCTAAATAAAGTAAAGGACCCTTTCCCACGCCTTTCAGGCGTATTGGGTATATAGGGCTAGACTTCCCTGTGTGGGTTCCGGGGCTCTATTATAGTAAAAACAAGAATAGACACACTGCCTACCCAAAAGCATGTCGTAAGAGTCGATTAATTGGGATCTTCCTTCGAAGTCGGAGTGCATCTGCCTGAGAGGCGAGGAACCAGCAGTCTGGATACAGATGAGTCAGATCTGTAAAACGGATGCACATGCAAGACTCATGTTCTGGAACAGGACTGCAGTCGAGAAGTGGACGAACAACCAAAACTTTCTGCCAGGGTTTACAGCTCGTGAACGCGAAGAAAAAAAAAAGAAGAGCTAGACCTATATTTTATAGACCAATGGCACAAGATGGGTGATGTGGTCAGCATCACGCCGGCCACCTTTACTTCCCACGACGGCACCTAGTACCCACGTAAGGCTGGGACGACCTAGCAGCCGAGATCATTTTTGAAAAGGTTATCTAAGATAGTTTTATCATACATATAGCGGGGGGGGGGGTGCATAGTACTGTGGGTTTTTGATCCACTTTCTGGGCCAGTATTTTCGACCTCAGGTTTCTTGAGAGGAAAAGTGGGCTCATCCCTTCATGTTTACCTCGTTTGTTGTCCCACCCAGTTACCCAATGATGGTTTAGACCCTAACCTTCCACTAGATTGCTAGGAAGAAAATGATCAAACACGTGGAGGTAAGGCAGGCAGGAGCAAGAGAGGCTAATAGACATTAGGAGTCCTGTATTGTCCATCATTGCTCGATTAGGATATGCACAGGCTTAGTCTGAGTAGTTCATTATTGTGCGATGTGTGCGCAGACTACAGAACTTGCCTTGCAAGAATGGTCTCAGTAGTTCCCCATTGTGCGATGTGTGCGCAGACTACAGAACTTGCCTTGCAAGAATTGTCTCAGTAGTTCCCCATTGTGCGATGTGTGCGCAGACTACAGAACTTGCCTTGCAAGAATGGTCTCAGTAGTTCCCCATTGTGCGATGTGTGCGCAGACTACAGAACTTGCCTTGCAAGAATGGTCTCAGTAGTTCCCCATTGTGCGATGTGTGCGCAGACTACAGAACTTGCCTTGCAAGAATGGTCTCAGTAGTTCCCCATTGTGCGATGTGTGCGCAGACTACAGAACTTGTCCTGCAAGAATGCTCTAAGCAGTTCCCCATTGTGGGATGTGTGCGCAGACTACAGAACTTGCCCTGCAAGAATGTTCTAAGTAGTTCCCCATTGTGGGATGTGTGCGCAAACTACAAGAACTTGCCCTGCAAGAATGTCCCCTGTAAAACCCACTAAGAAGGGAATACTGGTCCGCTGAGTCAACACTGTACTCAAGGTTGTAGGGAACTAAAAGAGAACTCCTAAAAACAGTCAAGTTTATCTCAAGAACTTGTCTGTCAGTGAAAATCAGAAAGCGAACACAAGAAGAAGGTATCCGAGAAAGGTGATCCAAATGACAAGAAGGGAGAATGTTTGCAGACAATACATCATGATCTTGAAACCCAGTCCACCATGGAAGGCCAAGTACCAGACCACCATGACGACTCGGGGTTCGCTGGAAAGACAACATCCGACAGTCTGGCGATCTCTCTTTAAAAAAAAAAAACACACATCGTGATTGAAACTGACTCGAAAAGCATGATGAGGAAGGCAAGGACAAGTATGCTTAGTGCAGAATGGCATGCTTCGCTTAGGATGTCACGGATGAATGGCATTGTCTGGATCTTTTCTCTTGGGAATGCCGGTGCGTTGGGAAATGAAAAGACGGACAGACTGGCTGCCTCTGCACAGCTTGGTGGAATACTGATGCATGATAATGCAGACCTGGTTACGTGTGCAATTCAGAGGAGCAAATGGACCATCACAGTCTGGTGGGAGTAAAACAGCGAGGAGTGACGAGGGTCTCTGGCCGATACTTGACGCTCAGGGGAAAAGCAAGATGGGCATATAACCATAATGCTACTGGTACCGTTGGTATTGAAATACTGAGCTGGCTGCTGGAGATGGGGGCGTAACGCTCATGGGAATGCCTCGAGCCCTGTGATGTCGGTTCTTGAATCAACTCAGCTGTCCTGATTAGTACAAAGAAAAATCCCATTGATAGCATATTCATTCGCACTCTTGAGTAGTAGTAGTAGTCGTAGTAGTAGTAGTAGTAGTAGTAGTAGTAGTAGTAGTAGTAGTAATAGCAGTAGCAGTAGCAGTAGCAGTAGCAGTAACAGCAGCAGCAGCAGCAGCAGCAGCAGCAGCAGCAGCAGCAGCAGCAGCAGCAGTAGTAGTAGTAGTAGTAGTAGTAATTTTTTTCAAAAAAAAAAATCATGTTTACCCTGAGGGTTATAACTGGGATATATAGTGTTCATTGTTTTCTCGGAGTATACATTTGTTATTTTATGTTTATATATCGCGTACTTATTTTAATGACAGATATGTAGGCTAATTTGTATTGTTTCACATATAGTTGTAGTAATTTTTGAAGACTAGAGACGCCAGCCATGTAAAAAAAAAAAAAGTCCTCTGGTTAAGTTTGGGTTCCTCTTACTTCAAATATTGTTACACCTCCACTCAGCGCATAATGATAATTGGGACGTAAAATAAAAGTAAAAACTGTATACACAAGGGAGATGAATGGTCGTAGACCACGCTCGCTGCAGACCAAGAAGACGGTAGAGAGATAATGTCCAGACAGACCTGCAAGCACTTGATGTCACCAACTGGAAAGAGAAGGCCAACCAGAGAGATGAATGGAGGCGGGTGAAATCTGCAGCAATGAACCTCAAGGGCTCCGAATGATGAAGAACAAGAAGAAGAAAATGAAAGTAAAGGAACCTTCTCCACACCTTCAGGAGTCTTGGGCAAATAGGGCTAGACCTAAATTTTATATACCAAAACGTACGTGGTGGGTGATATGGTCAGCATCAAGCCGGTCGCCTTTACTTACCAGGACTGCACCTAGTACCCGCTCAAGGCTGGGTCGACCTGTGAGCCAAGGTAATTTTCGAAGAAAGTCTGGTTTTGTCAGGACCCGAACCAACGACCTTCCGATCCGCAGGCGAGCGTCTAGCCGCTACACCACAACGACTTTTATTTATAATAATTATACCCATCAAACACTTAAACCCGGCTTAGGCTCCTTAAGGTTTCCCACACTTAAAA
Source organism: Candidula unifasciata (assembly GCA_905116865.2). Taxonomy (NCBI): domain Eukaryota; kingdom Metazoa; phylum Mollusca; class Gastropoda; order Stylommatophora; family Geomitridae; genus Candidula; species Candidula unifasciata. Next base: position 180,542 of record CAJHNH020007523.1, read on the forward strand.
AATTATAAGGACTGCCGGCCCTAGCCCCATGTTGTCTTAGAGTCAGCGCGTCTAAACCTAGTTGCTTTCCTAGTTTGGCTTGTTTGTATTTAGCCTTGCTAACCCATGAAGTGTGACTGTGGTTAATGACATCGCAAACATAGATTAACAGGAACAGACCTATGTATATACACAGACATGATAAGTTTCGTAGAACTACACCTCGTCTGGTCATGTATTAGGATACTCTAAATACCGAAACTTACAGTGTAAAGAAAAAAGTAAAGAATGAGAAAATAAATGTATGGGAAAAAAAATCACTAGCATAAAATAGAATAAATTTAAAAGAAGTTAGGAGATCAGAGAAATGTCTGGACAAATACCTTTATCGACTGCAATAAGACAAAGAAAGTGGAGATATATTGGACATACTCTAAGGCAGCGATTTTGTGGGTCGAACGAACCTTTCACATGGGTCGTCTAAGACCATCGGAAACACATATTCACTGAAGTTATGAAGTTACAATGAAAATAAAGTTATGGTGGGGGGGGGGGGGGGGGGGGTCACCAAAACACGAGGAACTGTATTAAAGGGTCGCGGAAGTTTGAGAACCACTGCTCTAAGGCGAAATGGGCAAAGAATTACAAAACAGGGTCTGAAATTTGAAACAAACGGCCTGAGAAAGAGAGAGAGAGAGAGAGAGAGAGAGAGAGAGAGAGAGAGAGAGAGAGAGAGAGAGAGAGAGAGAGAGTGAAGGGAGGGGACGTCCGATGGATGGAATCATTGAAAAGAACAATTTTACGAGAGGCAAGAAATGATGGGCTGAACTCCCATGTCAGAAATGGAGAAAATTGCATGCAATAGAGCAGAGTGGATGAATCGAATGCTAGCCTTATGTGACCTCTAACGGTACACACAGGATGATGATCTCCCTTAACAAAGATAACGTAAGTTTGGTAAATCGGATGTGCTACCGAGCAGCACAGGGACAAGACGAAATTGGTGACTGTGCAAAAGGTATTGTGAGATACGAAGTGTATTTACATAGTTGTTGTGGTAGCATAATTAGAGCAGTCAGCTTACCTGGACGACCAAGTGGTAAGCTTACCGTTGGTTTATCGGACACATATTAGACTTTGTTCACAGATGGCAGAGGGACACCGGCAGACAATTCGGACACGATGGAACGTCTAGACGCTCGCCTGCGGATCGGAAGGTCGTGGGTTAGTTCCTGACGAAGACTGGACAGTAAAAAAAAAAAAAAACTTGCCTCCTAGGAAAAGGACCTTTTTCCACGCCTCTCGGGCTTATTGGGTATATATTTTAGAGATCACGGCAGTTGGTGGGTGATGTGGTCAGCATGATGTGCCGCCTTTACTCCTCATGATTGTACCTGTACCCACCCAACGTTGGGTCGACCCCAGGGATCTCTGTAAAAATTGCACTCGTGAACTGAAGGGTGCATCCGTGAAACTAGCCCACGACTTCCAGAGCGCGAGGTAAACGGCTTGACCACTTGACCCCGAAGACGCCCACGGAGATTCATCCCTCAGTAAAAGCAAGGCCGCCACAGCGAGCCACACTGAAACGTTACAACGGGTATAGAGCGAGTGGAAGACCTCGGAAAATATGGAGTGATGGCATTAGGAACAGCCTTACAGAAATGAACATCAGTCTTAATAGTGCTCTTGAAAGCGCTCATCAACAGACATTACATATCCCCCCAACACTTCGATGAGGTACACGGTGGAAGACAAGAAGAAGAAGAAGTAAAAGCAAGACGGACATATAAACACACTGCTACTGGCACCGTCGGGGATAGATTCTTCTTCTTGTTCTTCCTTTTCGTTCAAGGTCTGCAAGCTCCAGCGGAAAGTCCTAGTCGCTGTTCATTTAGACTTTGGCTTGCTGCCAGAATTCTCCTTGTGCATCCGTTTTACAAGCTTATTTGTGTGCAGTTGGCTGTTCCTGGCCGTTCGGGCAGACGCCTTCCGACTTCGTTGGAAGCTTCCATTTAGTCGCCTGTTACGACATGGTTGGTAAGGAAGGCAGTGAGTTTATTCTTGTTTTCCCTAGAATGGGACCCGGGAACCCACACGCGAACGGATGATACTCATGCTGGCTGCTGAAGACAAGGACGGAGCGCTTATGTGAATGAACCGAGCTTTTCTTATGTCAACAATCAAAAATACTCAATTCAGTGTTAAATATTCCCCGCATAGCTAGCTTCAGTACGATTTCTACTGCTACGAGCTGTGAACTTTCACAAGTCACGCATTAGACGTAAGAGACCCGGCGTTCCACTTCACTGGTTAACAAGTAGCCTCTCACGTGTAGTGTAACTGCAAAACATTTATTCTTTTACTTTTAGCCAAGCAGTGATGTATGCAGGTGGCAGGTCGACTCTTTTATAATCGCCAATATTGTTAATTTTGTATGTATGTACCATGTGATTTATTTTCCTTTGTATACCTCAAACGTAAATAAGTTTTACATGTATATTTCTATTATAATACCACAAAATTAAGACAGTGGACATTCGTTCCGTTACCATGTTTTGTTATGTTTTTGTAGTTAGACCATGCGGTAGCCATGTTTGTAATGGCGGCAAGTAAAATGAAATTGAAAATGAAAGTACTTTGACACAACTACAAATATACAACAATTGATTTTTGTTTTGCAGTAGCAACCACGCCTGTGCTCGTAGATGGACCGTTTCAGTTTCGACATTTGACTTCAGTAATTTCGACTACACATATGAATTTCAATAGTCTGTAATTATTATTATGCGCTGTTGAAAGTTTAATATTTTAATAACGGTTGGCAACCGGGTTGCCTGTGTTTGCAGTCAAATATTTTTAAGTTTTATTTTTATTACTATAATAAAAATTGCTAAGTCTTCTGATCTGGTGGATTCCATACATTTCTAGGAAATAAGTTAAACTAAAAATAGAAAATAACTTTAATGTTTTCAGAGAAGGATCTGTGGTGTTTGTCTAGCTCATATTTTCGTATAGCTGCGCCTGCTGTCTTCGTTTCGGGTTTGCTGTACCTATAATTATCTAATAATTGCCAAATCATTTGTCATTTGATCTGGTGGATTCCAGACCAGAAGTTGTTTGAAAATTAGTTGGTAAAGTCGGTAAAGTAATTTGATCTAAAATATAAAAATAACTTTAATACATTTTGACATGTAATTTACTTAAGATAGATAGACTATAGACGATTGAGTAGTATAGAGTATAGTAGTTAAGTAGTACTCAGTACATAATTAGGTTTAAGATGTAGTTTGATGACTGTCAAATGAAACTATAATTGACATAGAAGTTCCAGTAAAAGTCTAACATGCCAAGGAAGCAAAGTTAATTAGATTTTTAAAATGAGTTTTAAAAAATACGTAATCAAAATCTAATGTCTGTAAACTGCCTCCTTCTGGCTTCTAAAGATGTAGCCCATGACACATGAGGGGCACAGTATACGGAAGTTAGATTAAACAGTCAATGACCATGACATAAGGATTTGTGGGGTGCGCTCTGTACCAGAGCACCATGTATTCTATTAGCTCTGCATTTTTAGAAGCCTCCTTCAATGGCGGGAAATGCTCATATTCTTCCCATGCCTTCTTCCTTCTATTGAGGGCTGACTAGCATTATGTGGCTGCTCTGGACTGACTGACCTGATTTCATTTGGGGGGGGGGCACCACTTTTGAACCTGGAAACAAAGGTGAAAGGTGATGGCATAACAGACTCCAGTGTCCCACTAGACTAATCAAAGCAAGGCTAACAAATGCTTGCAAATGACATGTGTGTCAGCCAGAAGGCACAAATACTGCAGTCGTGTTGTTGATGGGCACTATGCATTTACATCTTCAGAGTGCAGTAAGCCGGCCAGATCCTCTGGCTACACTCAGATGCCTCATTCTCTCCAGGCCATAATAATCTTCTATCTCTACTGATTCCATTGCTCGTTCCTTGACCATCTGCCTTGTACATGGTGATAACAGTTTAAAGATAGCCACCCTATTGACATGCATCAAAGAGGAACAGTAACAGCTCTGAGTAGATACTGGGTGCAGTCCCGGGAAGTAAAGGCGGCTGTCGTGATGCTGACTACATCACTCATCTTGTGTCGATTGGTCTATAAAATTTAGGTCTAGCCCTATGTGCCCTATAAATCTAAAGGCATGGAAAATGGTCCTTTTTCTTTACTTTTTTATAACTACGTTATAGTAAGTATTTCATTAGTTTATAATTATAATCTAGTTTTCCGTTAGCTTACAAATTGAATATATAATAAATATAGTAATTATTATATTAGCTTATGATTAGAATGTTGTCAGTTTTCCATTAGCAGTTAGAATATAGTGAGTATTCCATTAGCTTAAAAGAGACTCAGCTGTGGCGGCAGCATAGTCGCTGGAAAGAGGTCCGAAAAGTAACATGTAACTAGAACTGAACAGTATTGCGATCGTGCATGGTAGTATATTTACAGTTTTATTGCTTTTTAGATTTCCCAGTGCCTTATTTCTATCCAGGAACCTTTTCTATAGGAAACAATATGACCTTGTTGCTGTAGGTACTGTGAACATGTAAGGATTTTCAGTTTGCTAGTGCAGTTGTTAGGCTGTGTAGAATGTGCAGCATTGGATTCTGTGCCTTATTTAGCATGGTTATTCAGACATTCTTCTACTGAGGCTGCGAAATAGGGAATAGTTTTAAAGTATTTAATACAACTTAACAGTAACTCCCAGAATAATGAATTCCTTTGAAACGCGACAAGAAGCGCTGAAAACCTCGGCTGTTGCTTACTTGGCCACCTGTAAGGGAAATCGGTGTTTACAAGACAGTTTTTGGAATAATTTGACAAAGTTTACCAAAACAGTCATGTCACGCAAGTATTTTGGTGTCTCAAAAATGAATGACTTGCTGTCAGATAAATTAAGCGATGTTCTTGTGTGTGATGGTACCTTTGTCTCCCTCAGGCAGCCGCCGCCACCGAGGCACCAGTTAAACGAGGTGCTTGTTGTGGATTCTGATTCAGATGAGGAGTGTTCCATCAGTGGAGTAGACGTAGCTGGAGCTCGAGGCCGAAAAGAGAATATGGCCGCAGATGCAAACTACCCTGATAAGCAGTTTCTTGACCGCGTGATATCTATTTTATTCCCGTTAAATGGACAGTGTGGATATTGGCAGTTTATCGAGAAGTATCATTCAAAATATGGACCCCTGCAAGATATTGAAAATAAAATAAAAAGTCACGGTGAATTTGTTTCGCACATTGGTGATACTCTCTATCTAATGCCAAAAGCATATGACTATCGTAATGCACTGAATGGAAGTGTGAATTTGCAGAATGTAAGCCAGAATGTAACAGTGCCAGCCAGCTCAACCATGAATGTACGCCAGCCCTGGGGATCTGGAGTTAGCCTATCAGGTATTTATACATTTTTTTGGTAGCACATATTCATTTTTAACTTGTCTTCAGTTTTAAATGTGTAGTGTGTGGATTCCGGGGCCCGATTATGGGGGGGTGGGGGGTAGATCCACTGTCCCTCCTAATATGCATGTTGTAAGAGGCAACTAATAATGGAATGTTTCCTTTGAAGTCGGAGTGCATCTGCCTGAGAGGCAAGGAACCAACAGTCTGCTTACAATAAAGTCAGATCTGTAAAATGGATATGCACACAAAACTTAACTAGATCAAATGAGTCTTTTGCTTCTGCCTTTTTATCCCCCAGTGGAGCATAGACCCTCAACCAACTCATGCCAAGTCGTTCTGTCTTTCGCTATTACATGAAGCTCTCCCCATCTTTCTCACTTCATTATCCAGCTCTCTTCTCCATGTGTTTATTTTACCTTCCTTTATTCCTATGCCCCTGTGGGTTCCAATGCAAAGACATTCTAGTTCTGCAAAGGAGTAGGCCCCTCCACCCACACACACACAAAACACCTCACTAACTTTGTGGTAGTTTACAGCCTGTCAGAACTAAGAAGAAATGTATAACAATTATGTATAAAATATAGGTAATGTTTTTAGTTGTAATTTTAGAGCTCTTATCAAACGCTCTCTTGCTACAGACCTGTATGCAGGACCTGTCTATATGTGGTCCAGGTGACTAGTCTAGAATTCCTAAACATCACCTTCCACATATGTGTAGCGTTCTATTGTACAACCTGCAGTGTTATTGATGCCATCAACTGCAAGAGATGTGCCCTGAAATACATTAGTGAAACAGGTCTATGGTTGGCTGACAGCTTTAGACATCTTTTGGATGTGCAAAATGGTGCCATGAAATCAGTACTGTTGCACTTCAATTCCCAGGATCACCAAGGTGTCCACGAAATGGAGGTGACAGTCATTAAATATAGCAACTCCAGCGACAGAGTCCACAAGTCTTAAATTCATCCAATTTTATTGTCCTGTCTAAATTTTTTTATGGTTTGCTTTCATACTTTTGACCATGTCGGTTCTAGTGCAAGGACATTCTAGTTATATTATCAGGTTGGCCGACGCTCAACACTCAGGGAAAGGATGAGACGGATATACAATCAGACAGTTACTGGTGTCACCAGAATTGGAACTCTTCGCTTGCTGTTGAACATGGGGACTGAGCACTTATGGGAGTGTCCTGAGTGCTGTGATGTCGATTCTTAATTCAACATTCAACATTATCAGGTTTTCTCCGCGTGTGCCTGTCCTATCCACTGCCAGTGTGTTTTCCTTACCTCTTGATGCACTGGAATTATTTCCTTCAGCTTTCCAGCATTCTGCTGCATTCAGAACCAACAGAATACAATGTTCGTGTGTGCAGTGTCACCTCCTCTTCTTCCTGTTCTGAACTATGATGCTGAGGTAAACTATTAAGAGTGCCTGTTAGTGTTTATTCTCTCTGTCCTTGGCTGACACGTTCAGACTCTCTTTTTTGGTCTACATTATTTCTCATTTCATCTGTTTTCTATCGAAAAGTTCCCCATGTGGGTTCCGGGGCCCCATTGTGGGGGACAACAAGAATCGACTCGCTGCATCCCCAACAAGCATGTCATAGGAGTTGACTTACTGGGGAAATCTTTTAAAAGAGTGCACCTGCCTAAGAGGCAAGCAACCAACAGTCTGTATACAGATAAGTCTGATTGCTAAAATGAATCTGCACACAGCACTTGGGTGTTGGAGCAAGAGCAGCACACAGCACAGCACTCGGGTGTTGAAACAAGAGCGAACTCCGGAAGGAGACAAACAGCCGGTGAACAAGAACAAGTAAATGATGATGAAATCTACTGCTGCCATTGGGAGTGGGCCCCCTTTAGTAAAGCAGCTAGACACTCGCTAGCGGATCGGAAGGTCGTGTGTTGGGGTCCTGACAATGGCGACCTTTTTTTTCCTTAAAAAATGACCTTGGTTCCCAGGTCGATCCAGTCTTAAATGGGTACCAGGTGTAACCTGGGAAGTAAAGGCGGCTGGCGTGATGTTGACCACATCACCCACCAAGTGTTGATTGTTCTATAAAGTATGTTTGGCCCTGTGTGCCCAATACGCCTAAAGGCATGACAATGGCCCTTTTCTTTACTAGTGTTGCCACTCTTTCTAATTTTTAATCTGATCGTGACTCTCTTTAGTATATACATTGAAATTTTAATTGAAAGTTATTTTGTTCCCAGGGGTCGCAGGTGGCAGGAACGCCGCCATGCCAAGTGTGTTCGGCTTTATACCACTTTCAGGTAATGTACGCAGGTGACTTTCTGGCAAGTTAGCTTTCTGGGCCTGCAAATCTGTGGCTGTGTTATAAATTATTGTGTCATGTGGATGCACATCAGTATACATGGGTGTTCGATCTTACTTTCCAGAGACCAGGGTGAATTACTTGAAGTCCATGTGAAAAAATCCCAGCCTTCACCAGGCTTAAACCCGGGACCTCCAGCACTCGAGGCGAACACCATGCCCTGAGACCACTCAGCCCCATGTAGCTGAAATCCATGTGTGGGTTCCAGGCCCCATTGTAAGGAAAAAACAAGAATAGACTCACTGCCTGCCCAAACAAGCATGTCCTAAGAGTCGACTTATTAGGAGCCTCCTTCAAAGTCAATGCATCTGCCTGAGTTGAGTCGATAATTGACATCACAGCATTCTGGGCATTCCCATGTGTGCTCCATCCTCATCTTCAGCAGCCAGCGTAGAGATCCAATACTAATTGTACCTGTCACAATCTGGTTATTTGTCCGTCTTACCTTTCCTCTGAGTGTAGTGAGCCTGTCTGACCCTCTGGTTACACCCAGGTGCCTTATTCTCTCCATATCATAATTATCTTGTTTCTCTACTGATTCCGTTGCTTGTTTCCAAAGGGCTTTGACCACATCTGCCTTGTCATGTCTCAATTCACCACCCAGTGGGGCAGATCCAGCCAATCTGTCTGCCTGATCATTACCCACCACACAGGCATGGCCTGGAGAAAAGATCCAAAGTGAGCCTGGGAGGCAAGGAACAACCAACTGCACGGATGTGAGCCAGTAAAGCGAATGTACACCCAAAACTCAGGCTCTGGCACAAAGTCAGTGTCCAAGCAGATGAACAACCAGGACTTTCCACCCGAGCTTACAGCCGGTGGACAAAGAAAAATACAGCTTTGGGCGAGAGTGTATTATAGTAACAAATGGGGAAAAAAAAGTTCACAAAAAAGAAGAATGGGATTGAGAAAGTAAAGAAGTGTGTACAATATATAGTATAACCAGTGAGCGTATGGTGAATTCCTTGGTACTGAAAGAGTTAAAGACTTTGGAACTGTTAACACAGAAGGAAGCACTGCAGCCTCATCACCAATGCTGCCACCACCCAGTTACCTGTCAGCACAGTCTTCTCACCAGAGATATGGCTTGCATGTACCAAATGCAACAGCTGTGCCAGTTATTCCTGCTGTGCTACAACAGGCATCAAGTAAGCTTTCTTTTGTAGATGTTGGAAATTTCTTGTTTTTTTTTTTAAAGCACACACCCCACCCCCCTTTCCAACAATCATAATGTAACATGCAACTAATTAGAAGTGTTTCTTTTGAGGTTGCAGTGCTTCTTCCTGAGAGGTGAGCAACCAACAGTCTGCATAGTACATTTAAGCCATATCTGTAAAATGGATGTGTGCACGCAGAACTCACTCAAGTTCTAGAAGGCTAAAGTCCAGAAGTAGATGAAAAACCAGAACTTTCCACTTGAGTTTACAGCCATTTTATGCAAAGCAGAAATGAAAATCAGTTACCTTGCTTACTGGCATAGACAGTCTTACTTCTGCCTAATGGCGTTAACACAAGAAATTATATGGATAAGAGTGTCAACATTTTTTCCATGCATGCTTTCTAAATGATTCCATGAGCATGCTTAAGAGAAGATAGAGACAGGGTGGATTCAAAGAAAATGGATGGAGTCACCGAGGAAGTTTTGTCTGAAAGAAGTTAGTTTTATTTTTGTGCCAGGACGCTCTGGGGTAAGGTGAAATCAACGAGCAGATTGGCTTGCTGGTAGGGACATGGTAGGTACAGGAAAAGCAATTAACCGGGCTATACTGAAGACTAACTAACTACCTGCCTATCTTATGATCTCCAGTAGCATGTGGAGTTTGTGTCCTGACATCCACCCCCTCCATGCCATGACAAAAGGCTGTCAGAATCTCCTCTCATTGTCTCCTTTGCCCATAAGTCTTGATGCCTTATGTGCCAGTTTTTAAAAAAATCTTTTTTAATTCCGCCCTGTTGAACATATACAGATCCATGTCTTTAGAGGTTTGAAAAATAATTTTCATTTATAAGATTGAATTTATTAGTTGGAAGCAGCAGAGGTGGTTTTATAGGTCAGATGATAAACTCTTTGACAGATAAAATAGTAATGCAGATGTCTTGAAAGAAACTGATTCATGAAAAGAACTGATTGCCCACATGAGAATGAGACAGTCTACTTTCTTTGAACTTGTCATGATAAGATGAAAACTGGAATACATATGAGATTGTGAAGTTGGAAGAGAACAAAGACAGAGAGAGAGCCAGATGACAACACGGCATGGAAGATCATCTGTGTCCGTCCTGAGAATACATGAGACAGAATGTTGTAGATGGATATGACTACCAGCGCCACACAACGTGGACTATCAGAAGAAGAATTGAATTAGTTCAGCTGTTATTTTTGTCAGAATGAGGTGCCATTCCATGCATACAGTACAGGCATTTCAAATTTGAAGTCTGCAAAATTTCATATTTCTACTCATTGTTTGCTGAGAAAACATTTGGGGCATTACTGTCTACATGTTCCTCATGTATGTATGTATGTAAGTTGTACCTCACCAGGATATCACACAAGCGATAAATACCCGGTGACACAAAGTGCCACCATGTGAATGAGGATAACGTGTGGAGAGGTCCCGGAAACCCCGTTCAGCCGTTCTTCCATATTTCAGGATCAGCTATATTTAGGGCTCCCAAGGCAAAATCCAGGGTGGGGCTTCAAAATAGCTAAAATTTGCCTCCCACATGGGGATGACGAGATATATATGTTCCTCATACACAGAAATGTCCTTAACAACAGTATTGACAGGTTACAAGACAGTGGCATAGTTATTGTAATTTCTATTCTTGTGGCTTTGGGTCTTGTCTATCCACAACCTTTTGTCTCATGTACTTTGTCAACTCTGACACAGATGATCTTCCATACCATGATGTCAGACCATCCAGCATCTGTTTTGTCGGTATCTCTCTGCCTCTCCTCCCCTCCAACTTTCCTACCACCACGATGTACTCCAGTTTACTCATCTCATGGCCAAAGAATGGGGAAACGTAACGAATAATAAAGATGTCTTGAAAGAAACTGGCTCACGGAGAGAACTGATTTGCCCACACCAGAAGAAAACCATCTACATTTTCTGGTCATGTGATAAGGAGAACATTGGAGTACATTATGACGGTGGTAAAGTTGAAGGGGAAAAGAAGCAGAGGGAGACAAAGAAGATAGATGTTGGACAGATTAACATCATGGCTTGCAATATCATCTGTGTCAGAAATTGAAAGTACATATGACAGAAAGTTGTGGGTAGACATGACTACCAGCACCACTCTCTCTGTCAGAACTGATTGAAAGCATACGAGACACAGCCACAAAGTTATGCATAGACATGAGTACCAACGCCACTCTCTCTGTCAGAACTGATTAAAAGCATACGAGACACAACCACAAAGTTATTCATAGACATAACTATCAACACCACTCTCTCTGTTAGAACTGATTGAAAGTAAACGAGACACAGCCACAAAGTTATGCATAGACATGACAACCAGCACCACTCTCTCTGTCAGAACTGATTGAAAGCATATGAGACACAACCACAAAGTTATGCATAGACATGACTACCAGCACCACTCTCTCTATCAGAACTGATTGAAAGCATACGAGACACAACCACAAAGTTATTCATAGACATGACAACCGATGCCACACAGCTTAGATGGTAAGATAAAAGAGATCTCATGCTGACATTTTGGTTGACAGCCCGCAGTGGATTAGGCACATGTCAAAAGGTCGCTAAAAATAGCAGAAACATTTAAAGAAATGTATTTCCCTCTTTAGGCTCAGTAATGATACCGAGACAAGTTCAGAGTCAGCTACCCGCACATAATTCTATTCAGGTATGATTATTAATGTGTGGTCATCCCTCTGAGTTTTAGGTCTCCATTTTTGACCCTCTTCCTCTTCAGCCATCTTGTTGTCTTGACATCATCTAGCTTCTTCCTCTTCAGCTATCTTGATGTCTTGACATTATCTAGCCTTATTCTCAGGACTTAACTGAAGAATGTGTATTTAACAAAGTTAATTTGATAGAGTTGAAAAAAAAAATAGGTGGCTGCAGCATAATGATTTTCAAAGGGTAACATTAAGCTTGGTGTAAAAAAACCAGATTTAATCTGATGAAGTAACGGAGCTAACTTGATGGAGTAACAGTGAACTAGATTGAGTAGCAGAGTATACTAGATGGACTAGCAGAGTAAACTAGATGGACTAGCAGAGTAAACTAGATGGACTAGCAGAGTAAACTAGATGGACTAGCAGAGTAAACTAGATGGATTAGCAGAGTAAACTAGATGGACTAACAGAGTAAACTAGATGGACTAGCAGAGTAAACTAGATGGACTAGCAGAGTAAACTAGATGGACTAGCAGAGTAAACTAGATGGGGTTGCAGAGTAAACTAAATGAATTAGCAGAATAAACTAGATGGAATGGCTCCCTGTGTGGGTTCTGTGACTCCATTGTCGGGAAAACAAAAATAGACTCACTGCCTCATGCATGTCGTATGAGTCGTCAAATTTGGAGCTTCTTTTTAAAGTCAGTTTGTATTTGCCTGGGAAGCAAGGAACCAACAGTTTGTAGAATGATATGCCAGATCTGTGAAACTGATTTTTACGCAACACTCAGATTCCTCAACAAGACTAAAAGTCCAGAGGTGGACGAACAACCAGAACTTTCTGCCAGAGTTTAATGCCAGTGAACGCGAAGAAGAAAATGGAGTAACAGAGTGAACGTAGTGGAACAACAGATTTGATCTGATGTAGTTGTTTGTTGGCTCTGTGTTTATGTGTTGATCTGATCTATTCCTGCATGTTGTGTAGCCTGACACTGACCCAGTTCTGGGTTTTTTTCCCCTCCAATTTTATGGAACAAGCAGACTCTACTGTCGGCTCTGGCTTCACCTGCCTTGGTGAGCCCTCAGATGAGTCCAGCATTGTCAGGACCGAGCCCTAGAGTCACAGCACCACACCCCTCAGCTCACACACCAACTCTCTCAGAGTGGCCCAGACCAGGTTCCAGAACTGGGCCGCCGCCAGGCACCAAAGTCACAGATGAAGTCAAGGTGAGTTGTAATAAATAGTTTTGGTCATTGGTCGAAGGTTGTAGGTTAAGATCCGTGTTGAGCTGGATTTTGGGTACTTCAATTCATCCGCTTCGAGATTTGGTAGAGAAGTCCCCAGAATGTCCCATAGTATGGGGGGGGGGGGGGGGGGGTGGATTAGGCTTAGTAGTAGTCGCTGTTCATTTAACACTAGCCGAAACCCCCCTTCTCCTTAATATGGTGCTGTCCAGGGAAACCCCTTGAGATCCCACAGAATTCCCTACGAAATCTCCAAGTCGACGAGATATGGTCATATAAAATAAAAGTTTTCCAAAAATATTCTTGCTTCAGGTTTACCCTGCTTAGAAGTAAAGTCCTCAGAGGTAAAGATGGCTTGCACGATGTTGACCACGTCACCCGAGTGTCTAAAAAATATAGGGTGTCCAATATGCCTGATGGCATGGGGAAAAAGTTCTGTACTAAGGAACAAGTTTGTAACTGTATGCGTCATTCAACCCCCACCAGGGCTGTACAACGAGCGACTAACCCTCAATGACTCGAAGTGCCACTATTTGGATGAGGAACACCTGGGCATTAGTCCCAGAAACCCAGTTCAACCATTAGGTTATAATAGGGCCCCCGGGGAGCTTGAAGTCAGTGAAAAATTGCCCCCCACATTTGGACGGGAACACATACATAACTGGGGGCTGGCCAGCGTAAATAGGATCATTTTTCGTTGTCTGTGGCTTAGCTGGTACAAACTTGCTTTGTAATGCCAGGGTACGGGGTGGATGCCAGCTGCAGATTATTTGTCTTGCGTTGGTTTTGACAGTGGCACTGAGAGCTGACCGTTCAGAGGGCAGTGGCAAGCTTATGAACGTAAAATTTGCCTAGAAAAACCACAACTGCCAAAAATGCTGAGGTTGGTTCTGCAATATCCTGTAAAGGATACGCAATATGTGTTTGTATATTTTGTCTCTGACATCAGTAATTTTTTTCTGAATAACTAGTTCATAAAATGCGTCTATAGCATTAAAAAGCCTGAATCCTCCTTTCCATTTCCACAGAGTCCATCTCTCACATCCATATAAGAAAATAAACTGTAGCAGTGATTTGTATATATTGACCTTGATTGCGAGGCTCATTTTGCTCTTCCACATCTTGTTCAACTGGGACATCGTGACTGTTGCCATATCATTAATTTGTTTACAGATGTATGAATGAAATAATGTGTGAACAGAGGGAGATTAGTAGGGCAGGATGTAAAGACGGGTCTGCGTTCCCATTTCTTAACTCTTAAAAAAATTTTTTTTATGTACTTTCGTTTGTTCTGAGACCAAAGGTGTTAAGTCCCTAAATGAGACCAGAGTCCAGACATAGAAGATTGAATGTAAATTGTGGCTGTGGGACATGGCCGGCAAATGCAGAAGTGGAAGGTCATTGTGTTGTATCCTGGCTTGTTCTTTTAGGAAAGGTGTCTTAGAATTGTTGTAACATAGTAGCAAGTCCACTTAGCTGCCACACAAGTAAGCGAATGACACTTTTCACTGCCATGCAAGTAAGCAAAAGACACTTTTAATTGCCACGCAAGTAAGCGAAAGACACTTTTCACTGCCAAGCAAGTAAGCGAATTGCACTTTTCACTGCCACGCAAGTAAGCGAATTGCACGTTTTGCTGCCACGCAGGTAAGTAAAGGACATTTTTCACTAACACAAGTAAGGCGAATGACTTTTTTTTACTGCTGCGCAAGTAGGTGATTGACACTTTTTACTACTGCACATGTAAGCAAATGACACTTTTCACTGTCGCGCAAGTAAGGCGAATGACACTTTTCACTGCTACGCAAGTAAGTGAATGGCACTTTGCTGCAAGAAGCTGACCAAGAAAGAGATGGGTGGAAGGAGTAAAAGCAACACTACAGAAACACAACATTTACACTAGCTACACAAGTAACAAAAGACAGGAAGTTACATATAACGCCTCTGTGACACTATTCCTCATAAACAGTAGGAAAAAAGATCTTTTGTGTAATGGTGTAAGACCTATGTGTTTTTTAAATTTTTATTTAACACTTCTAAAAGGGCTAACTGGTTTAAAGGTCTTGGGTTTAGATCTGCTTTCAGTCAGATTAAAAATTTTTTTTTTCAGGCATTTCTCCATGTCATCAGTGGGTGTCTTCATCATCATCAGCAACACTGGTAAAAGCCAGCAGATCTTTTTGTATGTCCAATCTGTTTGATTTTGTATCTTTGGGGGGGGGGGGGGTAATTTGACAAAACTTCGCATCCGGATTATTGTGATTTTTTTTTTAATTTAAAAAATCTATCTTTTAGGAAATTATAGTCAAGCGTGTCTCACTCCCGCGAGGTGCACGCCTGACGATTGACGAGGTGAATTACCAGGTGCAAGAGTGCATTGATGTTCTGAGTGAAGCCAAGGAGCATGTCTCCATGGAACGTTTGGAGTCGATGCTTCTGGAGAAGTACCAGGTACTTGAGGAGATCATCATCATCATCATTTTGATTATCATCAATATCATCTTTCTGATCATCATCATCATAATTATCTTTCTGATCATCATCATCAATAAGATCTTTTTGATCATCATCATCAATATTATCTTTCTGATCATCATCATCAGTATCATCTTTCTGATCATCATCATCAGTATCATCTTTCTGATCATCATCATCATCAATAATATTATCTTTCTGATCATCCTCAGTAACATCTTTTTGATGATGTGTTTACCGTGTGTTCATAAATTCATGGTGCCCTTTGGACATTTCACAGGAAAGCAACAAAAGATGTTTTTCCATGGCTTTTTCTCCAAAATTCTTGCTGGTTGTTGCACAAAGTGTTCAAGTTCTCCTTCTTACAACATGGCCAAAAAACAGACTTCTACATTTAATTCCTTAAATCAGTTTACACTTTTCCTTTTTATCTCAAGGGGGGGGGGGAGAGACTGCCTGTTTTGTTGTCCTATAATTCCCTGATATATCTGTGCTTTATTCTCAACAACCACATCTGCAATCAAGTCTTTCTTGTTTGTCTACTTATTATCCATGTCTGCTGTGCATGGAGTCACCATTATTGTCATTCCGGGGTACGCAGGCATGGATGGAAATGAAAGAGCTGATAGGCTGGTTGGATCCGCCATCACTACCGATCGTCAGTCTATGGATCATGCTGAAATGGGAATGGTGGAGGACTTTCGGGGTAGTGAATCCACATCACTCACCAGAATGATAGACTTGGAAGTTAAGATCGGTATAGCAAAAGAATGAGACGCACACCAGGCACATCAGAGGACTTGTTAATCAACATAGAACTGGTACTATTAGCCACTGGACGCTGGGGTTGATACTGAGGGGAGGGTCTGGGCACCTAAGGACATGTCTGGAGTGCAGTGATGACTATTCAACCATCCATGTCTGACACGCATATAACAACAACACACATTCTTTTTTTATTAACACTTTCACTTTTCTTTTTCTGTTATTTACAATTACCACCTGAACGTGGGAAGAGGTTTGATTCGCATATAACAACATGGGTTTTTTTTTTTTATTGGTGACTAAAAGGTAGAAGACTTTTCTAAAAATCATATTTTGTTATTTTAACACTCAGGTGAGAGTTTTGATATGAGTTTGCCGGCTGCCCGAGAACACAACATGAAGCTGGGGAAAGTCAATGCATACATACAGAGCTTTGTGCGAACCCGATCCTTATGCACTTTGTACGAGCTGCAGGAGTGTTGCAGAGAGTTTCACCCAGAAAGAAAGGAATTTGAACATCTGAAGCTAGGACCCTTGCAAAAGATGCCAACAGTGTGAGTTTTGAAATGATCTAATGTTGTGTCTTAAAGTTAAAGCTGAGAGGATCACTTCACTGGGTTATATCTCATATGGCTCAGTCTCTCTGCACAGAATGGCTAGCTGCCTGCCAAAAGCATCGCACAGAGAACAAACTCCCTGGCTCCCCCAGTGATCCCCGGGATCTCCGTGAAAATTGCACTCGTAAACTGAACAACTCAGCCTTTAAATGATCCTAGGCCTTTAGAGTGTGAGGTAAACAGTTTGACTGTTTTGCTGCGGAGACCCTCCTGTGTTCTGTCTTCAATGTGTGGTAATTGATTTGCACATCACAGGAGTAACTTCTTCATTCTTCTTGTCTCTACTCCTGGTATACCTCACAGCATTCTCTATATCAGGCCTTTCTGTTCACTTTGAATAAAGTTTTTTTTAGTGTCTATTTCTTGTGACCATATTCTGCGCGGTCGACCTCTGGCTCTGTTACTATTGTATCTGTATAACATTGCTCTCTGTGGTGCCCTGTCTGATGCCAATCTTGTTACATGGCCACAAACTATTTGATTTGTTGTCAACCTATAAAGTTCAGCATTAGTTCTGTGCCGACTCTCCTCCTGATAACATCGTTCCTAAGTCGATCTTTCCTCGTTACACTTAGCATAGTACATAAACATTTTATCTCTGTCATAATCATTTTCCATCTTCTGTCTTCTGAAGATGGTGTCCATGTCTGATATTGATAGCATAGTGTTGGTAAGAATATTGGGCTGAACAGTGTTATTTTAGAATTCATGTTCACATGCTTGCATTTCAAAATTGGTGCCATTTGGCCTAAGACTTAAGTGGGTTTATTGCACCTTCACTTGATTTTTTTGTTGTTGATTTTTTCATCTTCATCAGTTTTAAGGAGTAAAAAAAAAGCGATAAAAATTACAAATGAAGAAATTATAATACATGGCCTGACACCAGTCACACAGCTCGTTTAAGATCAACTGATGAGATAGTTTAATCATCTGATAATGCCATCGTAAACAACTGCCACAGAAAGCCACGCTGAGAAATATAGCGAACACAGGTGCAAGGGAAAGACCATGTTGAAGATTAAAGACAGAAGTGTTACTGCAGCCAACCTCTATTGTGGAAATGACACAGATTGAACAAAATGAAGAGTTAATCACAGCACCCGGGACGCTCTCATATAAACCCTTTTTCCCATTTTCAGCAGCCAGTGCCCCGTTTAAATTCCAGCGGAACCAGTAGCGGTCTGTTTGTATGCCTATCTTGGCTTTTCTCTGAGTTTTGGGTGTTGTTCAGATCCCCTGGTGATATCAAATTTGAGCGAGGAGAGGAGTGGGTCAGTATCCGAGCAAGTTTCAGACTTGAAAAGGATTCTAATCGCTTTAGGCCGTGAGTGCTGCAAAATCAGAGGTTCAACAAATGGCTCATGACAATTCCCGCATAAGTGATGTGATTATGTATACAGATGGCTCTGTGTGGAGAGGTAGACAAAGTGCAGAAGCACAGATAGATCATTACTGTCTAGGAAGAATGGCACTGCGAGGAGTTACAAATGGATCTGATCAATACTCAACACTCAGTGGAAAAGCGAGACGTATATACAATCAGTTACTGGTGCTTTCGGAATTGAAACTCCTTGCTTGCTGCTGAAAATGGGGATGGAGTGATTATGAGTGTCCCAAGTGCTGTGATGTCGATTCTTAATTCAGCATTTAGGTGTAGTCACTCCCCACTGCACCATTCTCTTCAGACCTTAATTGTGCTCTGTTTGTGCTTCTGCACTGTCCTCCCCCCCCCCCCCTCCCCCCAAAGGATAAATCCTTGTCATCCCAAAACAGCCTGTTCATGTTACTTGATTATTAGTTTTATGTTTTACAGCTTTTTTCTATCCAGTAAATGGCCTGTTCATGTTACTTGATTATTAGTTATATGTTTTACAGCTTTTTCTATCCAGTAAACAGCCTGTTCATGTTACTTGATTATTAGTTATATGTTTTACAGCTTTTTTCTATCCAGTAAACAGTCTGTTCATGTTACTTGATTATTAGTTACATGTTTTACAGCTTTTTTCTATCCAGTAAACAGCCTGTTCATGTTACTTGATTATTAGTTACATGTTTTACAGCTTTTTTCTATCCAGTAAACAGCCTGTTCATGTTACTTGATTATTAGTTATATGTTTTACAGCTTTTTCTATCCAGTAAACAGCCTGTTCATGTTACTTGATTATTAGTTATATGTTTTACAGCTTTTTTCTATCCAGTAAACAGCATGTTCAGATTTCTGAATTTCGATCTGTTCCAATAACATAATCGTCCAACAAACAGGGCGCCAGGACCTGTCCAGATTTGTTGATATAGATTGATTATAACTTTGATGTGTTTTTTTCCCGATAACTCTATCATCCAACAAACAGCCAGGACCTATTCAAGTTTCCGATGGATGAGTACATTCCAGAAATTACATCTATTGACCTGATTGAGCACTTGCATGGTTTTCTTGACAAGTGAGTTGTTTAGCTAAAAGGTGAATGAGCTGTTTAGCTAGTGAGTGAATGAGTTAAGCTAGTGAGTGAATGAGTTGTTTAGCTAGTGAGTGAATGAGTTGTTTAGCTAGTGAGTGAATGAGTTGTTTAGCTAGTGAGTGAATGAGTTGTTTAGCTAGTGAGTGAATGAGTTGTTTAGCTAGTGAGTGAATGAGTTGTTTAGCTAGAGAGTGAATGAGTTGTTTAGCTAGTGAGTGAATGAGTTGTTTAGCTAGTGAGTGAATGAGTTGTTTAGCTAGTGAGTGAATGAGTTAAGCTAGTGAGTGAATGAGTTGTTTAGCTAGTGAGTGAATGAGTTGTTTAGCTAGTGAGTGAATGAGTTGTTTAGCTAGTGAGTGAATGAGTTGTTTAGCTAGTGAGTGAATGAGTTGTTTGGCTAGTGAGTGAATGAGTTGTTTAGCTAGTGAGTGAATGAGTTGTTTAGCTAGTGAGTGAATGAGTTGTTTGGCTAGTGAGTGAATGAGTTGTTTGGCTAGTGAGTGAATGAGTTGTTTAGCTAGTGAGTGAATGAGTTGTTTAGCTAGTGAGTAAGTTTAGGACAGTTCTTCTTCTTCTTCTTCTTTCGTTCGCATGAAATAAATTGTCTATATCTGCAAAGCCGTCTCTTGTATGAATTTCACTGTCTTTTGTAATTCACTAAGCGGCCCGTAAAGTTTGACTTCCACAAGTGTCTCTTTTGGCCAAATGTTTTGCCTGAAAGCGTTGAATATGGGACAGTCTTGAAGGATGTGATCTGTTGTTTCAGGTGCCAGTCCACAAGTACACATGGCCGATTGGCCAATCTTAAATTTGTTGTACATGCGGGAGCGAAGTCTATTGTGCCCTGTTCTAAGACGAAGGATAATAACTTGCTCTGGTCTGTCCATAATATGGTAATCATCTTGTGCCAGTTTCGGTGGCATTCTGATTGATTTGATCATTCTCTTCTTCTGTTAAGAGACTGGTATGTCAGGTTGTTCTTCAGTTGCACCTTCCTTAGCTAGTTTATCAGCTTTTTCGTTTCCGGGAACTCCACAGTGGGAAGGTATCCACTGCATTACTAATTTACAGCGGTTGCCTAGTTCGGATAATAGTGTCCGTATGCTTGGTAATTTTCCAGACTGGAGTGACTGAAGTACTGCTTTTGCATCTGTCAGGAATACCACTGGTTGTGAAAAATACCCTGTATTTAGTAGTTTCTCTACCGCTATCTTGATGGCTTGAACTTCTGCATCATAGTTGTGACAGTGCTTTCCCGTTGGTAATTTGGCTGTATCCCTGGTATTATTAGGATACTCAATGTACACTCCCGCACCTCCGTTTCTGACTGCGCTTTCTGCTGACCCATCTGTGTAAACACGGACCCAAAGGTTCTGTGGGTATTCATCATCAAGTAAACTGAGGGTGGCTGTTTTGCGCTGCACACTGTTTTGTTCTTCCTTGTCAAATACCCCTTTCACTTCAGTCTTGATGTGTATTGGAAACTTATACTCCTCTCTCCAGGGGGTCCGTTCTGGGACAGCATTTAAGGATCTATCAGTTGCAGGTAAATCAGTGGTTTGTCTGCCGAGCCGTTTGGCCTGGTGGATAAAACTACTTCTCTTTAGTCGTCCCAAAGCTAAATTTTTGAATCTTTCATTCATAGGGTGACTGGGCATACTAAGAAACTTTTTCTGCTTGTAAAAGCATCTTGGTGTCTCTGCGTTCACTTAGTGCTTGGGTCATCCCCATTTTCTCCATCACAGCTATAGGTGTTGATTTCATACTGCCTGTGGTAACTCTGAGTGCTTGATTTTGCACTTTGTCTAATTCTTGCAATGTGGTTTTTGATGCCGAACTCCATGCTGTTGATCCGTATTCAAGATGTGGTCGAACACTTTATTGGTAAACTTTTCTAAGTATTTTCCCGCTAGCACCCCATGTGGTTCCACTTAGTTTTCTCAGAATGGCTACCCTCCTTCTGGCTTTGGTTGCTGCCTTGTTGATGTGTTTTCTCCATGTTAATCTATCATCAAACGTTACGCCGAGGTATGTGGGCTCCTTATCCTCTCTCAGGGGTACTCCATTTATGTGCATGGCGCCTGATTTTTGTTTAGGAGAAAGGGTAAAGAGAGTGGTGCTGCATTTGCCTATGTTGATGCTGACACACCATTTGTCGGCCCATTTAGCCATTGCATCTATGGCTCTTTGTAGCAGTCTGGTGGCCACTGTCGCATTTTCATTTGTACACCAGAGTACCAAGTCATCAGCATACATTGCAGCTTTAATTCCATGGGGTAGTTCAGAAAGCAGGTCGTTGATATAGACTAGGAAGAGTGTGGGGGACAGGACACCTCCTTGTGGGACGCCATGGCGCAGCAAAACTTTCTTGCTCTTAAGTCCATCTATCTGTACTCGGGATCTTCTGTTATACAATAATGCTTTGACCCATTTGTACATACTCCCATTCACCCTGCAGTCTCTCAGTTTCTTCAGTAGACCTTCTTTCCAGACCTTGTCAAAGGTTTTCTTCAGATCTATCCATGCCGTTAGCACTAGCTTCTTTTCCTGGAAGGCATCCTCAATTTCTTGTGAAAGGTAAGTTGTCTGGTCTTCTGTGGAGTAGCACTGTCTAAATCCTGCCTGCTGCGGCGTGAAAATGTTTTCACTTTCCAAGTACCATTGGAGTCTAAGGTTGACAATACGTTCCATTGTTTTACAGAGGCAGCTGGTAAGACTGATCGGTCTATAGCTGGAGGCATCAGAACTGTCCTTTCCTGGTTTAAGCAGAGGTATTGTGATTGCTTCTCTCCATATTTGAGGAACTTTGCCACTGGTCCAACAATGATTAAAGATCTGTAGCAGATTTATTTTGGCAGTTGTTCCAAGGTTCTTGATCATTTCGTTGGTGATTCCATCAGTTCCAGGTGATTTTCCCATTCTCAGCTTTGATATTGCTAACTCTAACTCGCTGGATGTAAATGCTGCCACCAGTGCCTCAGGAATTATATCTTTTTGTCTTGTATGTTGTTTGTTTTCTTGAACCTCTCGCTGTTTCTCTGGGCTGACATTAATGTTGCTGTCTTCTGCAAAGGAATCTGCAAAGTGGTCAGCTGCCTGTTTTCTTGTTAGGATGGCTCCCTCTTTGCACAGTGCAATATAACCATTTCTCCCTGTATTCTCATCATTAATTTGCTTAATTAACCTCCACAACTTCCTTGTGTCTCTTTCAAAGTTTAGGGACTTTGTCTTTTCCTGCCAGCTTCTCCGTCTAGCCTGCAGTTTGGCTCTTTGAAATTTGGCCTTTGAATGTTGGTAGTTGTTAAACTGCTCTTGACAAGGTCTGGTCTCAGCCTGTTTTCTTTCTGTTTCCATATTGTTGTGCAGTTGCTCCAGATCGCAATTCCAGTACGGTTTGTATTGTTTACGCGCACCTCTTGGAACTGCTTCTAGGGCTGCCTGCAGTATGTGTTTGCTCAACTCTTGGACTACTTTTTCTACGTCGTTATCTGTGTTAAGATTTTCCAGCAGAACATTTGTGCGGAGCTGATATAACTTCCAGTCCGCCTTCTTAAAATTCCACCTTGGCAGTGTGCTGCTCTCTTACAGACTGGCTTTCGATAGTTAGAAAGACTGGCCGGTGGTCACTGCCTCCTAGTTGCTTCCCAACAGTTCTGGTAACATTCAGTTCCATGTCTGCTGAGTGAAAGGCTAGGTCTGGTGTCGAGGTGGTATGCCATGCTCTAGAGTAGAAGGTTGGTGGGTCGGTTGGCTTATTTACGAGGATGAACCTATTCTCATCCTGCCAGTCCTCTAGTTTCTCTCCTCTCTGGTCCATATGATCGTAGCCCCAACTTTGGGAATGGCTATTAAAATCCCCAAAAATGATCATTTTTTCATTTATTAGTACAGTATCCAGTGCCTGAGAGCGGTCGCTCGGACAGTAATAATTGGTCAGATGTAAATCTGTATTTTCTAACTTGAGCTCAAGAGTTTGATACTCAGCACCTTCCATGTACGTTTCAATCCGGCCCGCAAGGATGTTATTTTTGACCAGGGTAAGAATTCCACCTTTTCTCCTGTCTTTGCGGTCAGATCGGAAACACTGGTAGCCTCTGATCTTAAAGGCCATATCTTGTTTGAGATACGTCTCTTGTAGGCAGCATACATGTATATTCTCTTCGTTCAAGATGTTTTCTAATTCTAATTTCTTGGTATGTACTCCCTCCGCGTTCCAGTGCATTATTTTAAAGCTAGCTGTATTTTCTGCTTTTCTGGTTCTACGGGGCATGAGGGGGAGGCTTCGAGTATTTGAAGCTGGACTCTTTCTTCTTGTCGTAGGCCGGTAAATCGAACCACGTGTACGTGAGTGGGTCTCATGGTGGAAATCAAACTTATTAGCAGATATAGAAATATTCCCTGTTGCGTTTGTGCGTGGCATCCTGATTGCTGTGGTGCGCCTCCTGGCTGGTTGCCTCCGACTTCAGCACCTTGTTATGCTAGAGTAGACTGGGGTCTTACCCGTGGACTCCCATGTTTATAATGGGAGCGTGGCTCCTACGCGGTTACATTATCGGAATTAGGACACGGCCGCCGCCGTGGCTATTTTTGTGGAAATAATTCCGTTATAACACCCCTAAACCACATAATGCTTGTATCCACGAACAAGAAAATATCCATCGTCAATGAATTAGTAATAATCGCACTCTGTTATCAAGAGAAAAACACCGATTAAGTGAAAATTTTAGAATAAAATCGTGTGTCGCCGCAAACACGTCCTCACGCTGCCATTTCTAAACCGGAAGTCCAGTTTAGGACAGTTAGTTGTTTAGTGAGTTGTTGAATTAGTTAGTGAGATTGTAACTATTAATTTACTTGGTGAATTAATTAGCTAGTCAGTGAGTTTTTTGGTCAGTGAATTGATTAGTTAGTTAGTTGCAGTCATTAAGTTGTTTAGTTGGTTGGTGAATTGTTTAGTGAGGTAATTAGTCAGTGAGTTGTTTAGGTAATGAACTAATTACTTAGTGAAGGAATTGTTAGCCTTTGATTCAGTTGTTAAGCTGGTCAGCAAATTAGCCTCACTGCTTAATGAACTAGTCTACTCATACATGCTCAGATCCGCCATCAGTGTATCTCTCAGCTTGTAAGTTTATCATCATTAATTAAATGTCTCCCTGTTGTGTCCCCTGCGTGGTGAAAACCATCATTCTCTGCTCTCCCATTGCTGAATTAGTCTCTCTGTATTGCGTGTCTGTTCTGTTGCAATGTCCGTTTAATCCCCTCTTATCCGCTTTATCATAAAGTAGCTCATCACCCAGGGCAGCAACAGCCGCCTGCTAATTACCCCCGCACCCCAGGATGTTCTGCTCCGAAATTCTGTGTTATGTTCCTGATTTGTAGTAGCCAGAGTTATGTTTTGTATCTTCCAGGAGCAACAAGTGGACACAGCAAGTGAACTTGGATGATTTTTTGAAGTATCTGCTGGAAGTCTACAATGTCTCCAGCCCTCTGTCCCTAGGAATTCGCATGCGCAGTATGCCCCTGGCAATACAGGTATACTTTTGTTTTTAAACTTCCCTTCAGTCAGATTATAATTGTACCAGATAGTTAAAAAGCAATGGTCCCTTTTCCACACCTTTAGGCATATTGGGAATATAAGGCTTGTTCTTCTTCTTCAGCATTCCGAGCCTTGATTCATTGCTGCATATATCGCCCACCTCCATTCATCTCTCTGGTTGGCCTTTTCTTTCCAGTTGGTGACACCAAGTGTTTGCAGGTCTGTCTGGACATTATCTCTTGTCTTTTTGGTCTGCCTCATCGTCTACAACCATTCATCTCCCCTGTGTATACAGTTTTTACTTCTGTCATCTGAAATTCTTTCAATATGCCCCAACCATTTCAGTCTATTAGCCAGTGATCAGTTGTGATTTAAACCTGGTACACACTCGAGGCTGTGTTGACCTGGGAACAAGGTCATTTGTGGAAAAAAAAGTTCGGCTCCACTAGGATGCAAGCCCACAAGCTTCTGATCCTCAGGCAAGCATCTAGCCGCCAACGCCACGATGACTCATATTGTACCAGATGCACTCATATTTAAAAAAAATGTTAATGTTCACAGATGCTTATTGAGGGCATACAGAAGAAAGAAAATTTTTTAATCTTCTAGAAATCAAATAATATTTACCTGGTGTGGGAGGAGGTAAGAAGTAAAATGGAAGACATTGAAAATCTATGCCTGGAGCGAATGAGCCTGCTAGCTCTGCTTGTCACCTGGGACTCCGGGTAATGTAGAGCTTTGGGAGAGTCCAGTCTGGTATCGGGTACTATTAGTATAGCAACTTTTTCCTGGCTGTTGAAATGAGGGGGGGGGGGGGGGCAGATCTAAATATGGGTTTGTTCTGAATGCTATAATATCAAATCTGTATCAGTATGACCCAGACCAGAGCATAAATAAGCAAGCACAGAGTTCCGTTTCCGATGGTACCAGTAACAGTCTGATTGTATGTCCATCCAGCTTCTGCGTTGATGCTAATGGATCACCACAGTCTGGTGAGATTGATGCAGTGTGGAGTGATAAGGGGTTCTGGTCGATCCTCGACGCTCAAAGGATAAGCAAGATAACATTTAATTAGAAAGCTACTGGCACCATTAGTATTGAAACTCCGCTGAAGACGGGGTTGGAGCACTTATGGGAATGCACCCAGTGCTGTGATGTTGGTTCTTGAATCAACTTCCCTTTGAATGTTGAGGCTAGCCACATTGCTCCTCACAGCACCATTCTCCTCAGACCGTGATCCTCTGTGTCTACCTCTGCACTGTTCACTCGCTCCCAAAAGACCCTCACATTGCTCCTCACAGCACCATTCTCCCCAGACTATGATCCTCTGTGTCTACCTCTGCACTGTTCACTCGCCCCCAAAGGACCCTCACAGCATCTAATGCATGTTCGCCAAAAGCAGAGCATGTTGATAAAGGTGAAGGCAGGCATGCTCCGTGCAGAGTGGCAAGCATCACTTCAGAGAACCCAGGTAGTTAGCATCCTGTGAATATTTTCTCCAGGTCATACCGGTGTGTTGGGAAATGAGCAGGCAGATAGACTGGCCAGTTCTGCACCACTTGGTGGTGAACTGATGTATGACAAGCTGGATGTTGTGAGGGCTTTTTTGGAGCGATTGAACACTGAGGAGGCACAGGTAGATTATTATGATCTGAGGAGAATGGCACTGCAAGGAGACCTGGCTGGTGCTCA
This sequence comes from Candidula unifasciata, assembly GCA_905116865.2. Taxonomy (NCBI): domain Eukaryota; kingdom Metazoa; phylum Mollusca; class Gastropoda; order Stylommatophora; family Geomitridae; genus Candidula; species Candidula unifasciata. Next base: position 206,957 of record CAJHNH020007523.1, read on the forward strand.
ACACTCAGGGGAAAAATGAGATTGATGTACAATCGTACAATTACTGGTGCCATTGGAATTGGAACTCTTTGCCTGCTGAATATGGGGACAGAGCGCTTAGTGGGGTGTCCCGAGTGCTGTGATGTCAATTCTTAATTGAACATTCAACATTCAACTGATGCAGTATCAATCAGACAGTTACTGGTGCAATTGGAATTGGAACTCTTTGTCTGCTGCTGAATATGGGGATGGAGCGCTTAAAAGGGTGTCCTGAGTGCTGTGATGTCAATTCTTAATTGAACATTCAACTGGTGCAAAATCGGCCAACCTGTCTGCCTGTACATTTTCCACTTTTCCAACATACTGGCTCACCTGGAGAAAATATCTAAAGGACACTAACTACTCGGGACCTCTGAAGCGATGCTTGCCACTCTGAGTGGAGCGTGCCTGTCTCCACATTTCTGAGCGTGCTGTGTGAGTTGGTTACAGTTATGGTGTATGTGTTAACAGCTGGTTCTCAAGCCAGTGGAAGGCTTCAGTGACCGCCTCCACCTCCATTCTCAAACTAGATGTATCATTTGCCAGGCTTTGTTGCCCTAGGTGATGTTCATCCGCTTTTTTGCTGTGAACACCCGTGTACTTTGTCTCCCTCTCAACACAGAACTGTCAAATGATGCATGGCAAGTGATACTGAAGAAGTATCTATCTTGCTGACACTGCGGTTGCTATGGCTGGTCCAGTACTGGACAGAAGTGATGTTATCAATGCCATGCGCTGCACTTAGTGTACCCAGGAGCACGCCAAAGGACATGACTCCGTATCCCTGTCTAGACTGATGGACATGGGAGTGCAGCCTGGAGCTGCAAGAAATAAACATTTCTCTAAGGGGACAAGACTTGTCATTAACCAACTCAGAACAGGCTGGCATTGTTAGTCATTTTACACCTGTGGAGCTTCTAAGGAGGAGATCAGAGCACCTATGGATCTGTCTGGAGATCTGTGATGATAATCCTTTCTTATCAGCAATCACTGAAAGAGTTAATAGTTGGAGTTTGCAGCTGCAGTTATTTACGAGTTGGACAGCCAACCTTGAGACCAACAGTATCCTTAGTTACCACTTATGCCATCAGACTAGAAACTGAAAAATGAAGTTAGACGAAAATAATAGAAATGATTTCTTGTTCACAGATGCTGAAGAAGTCAAAGAGAGATGCAGCAGCAAACCGCAAGCACACTATTGAAGAGCTGCAACAGTTTTTGAACAAAGACATTCAAGATGCATTCTGGAAGTTTCGAGCCAGTATTCTGCAGGTGATTTATGTGCTTTATATCTTACATGTAATCATAATCTATACATTTCGGAGCCTCACTGGGAGGAAGGGGGGTGGGGTGGAGAATAAGACCCCCCCCCCCCCCCCCCCACACACACACACACACACAGGAAGCATTTAAAAGAATCTTTTATTTTCTTTCAGTAATTTAATGCTTGCTTATTATTTTTTAATTTCTTGTCTCTTTGTAATTCTGTTTTTTTTCCTTCTATTTTTTTCATTCTTGCTTAGTTTTCTCTTGAGACTATCATGGCAAAGTGGCTAGATGCTTGCCTCTGGCTTGAGGTTCTTTGATTCAGATCCACAAGTTGGATTTTAACATTTTAAAAATGGACCTTGTCTCCAAGTTTGGCCAAGCCTAAAATATGTGCCATGTAAAGTCTGGGAAGTCAAGCTACCACTTTGCCCAACCTGTGCCAACTAGTCTATACATTTTAGATCAAGGACTTTATACCCAATACTCCCTGTGTGGTTTCCGAGGCCCCATTGTGTGGCACAAGAAGAAGAAACCACTGTGCAACAAGAATGTCCTAAGAGTTGACTAATCTGGGGCATCCTGTGAAGTCCGAGTATGTTTGTCTGAGCCGCAAGGAGCTGAGAGTCTGCATACAGATAAGCCAGACTTGTTGAAACAAGTATGCATGCAACACTACTTGGTTTCTAGAACAGGACTTACATCCGGAGATGGACAAACACCCAGAAATTTTCACCAGAGTTGACAGCCTTTAAACACAAAGAACAGAGGCAGATACCCACTATGTTAAAGAGTGTGGAAAAGTGTATTTAGACTGTTATTTTCTCCTCTTTAATAAACACAATTCTTTTTTTTTTTTTTAAATTTCCTGTCTTTTTACTGCAGTTTTTTTTTTTTTTTTAAAATTGTCTTTTACTGCAGTTTTTTTTCTTTTTTAAATTTCTGTCTTTTACCGCAGTTTTTTTTTTTTTAAATTTCTGTCTTTGACTGCAGTTTTTTTTTTTTTTTTTACTTTTTTTCTTCGGTTAATCCTCTTGCCATGGTTTCTTTTCCCTTGCCTCATTAATCTTTTTTTCCTTTTCTTTCTTTCTTTCTTTCTTTCTTTCTGTCTTGTTTCCTTCTTTTCTTGTCTCTGACTTTTCTTAATTTTCTAATTATATTATTTTTCTTTCTCTCTGCATAAATAAATTATTGGTTGCAGACATCCAACGATGGAACTCTTGAACTTCGCCGGCATTACATGAACTTGGCCCCAGAGGATGCTGTCCGAGACATCATTACCAAGTTTGAACTCCTGGCCGCCATAATGGTGGCTGACACCTCGCTCCATCGCAAGGTTGAGAAGATGGTGAAACACTTTGATCAATTTGTCAAGGTAACTTTTTAAATGTTAAACTGTGTGCTGTTTTTTTAATTTTTATTATTGTTCGAGTTTGCTCTCTACGCAACCTTCTCAATGTGGCAACCCTTTAATACAGTTCCCCATGTTCTGGCGACCCTGATCCATAGTTATGTTCGTTGCTGCTCAATAACTTCATTGAATGTGTGTTTTCTGATGGTCTTTGGCAACGTCTCTAGTCAGTTATGGCCAGTTAAAAGTGACCCACAGTGAGTGAGGGGCCCATAACCGAGGTATTTATGAAAGGCTACTGGTGACCCTAGGAGCGGGCCGTAGGCCGAAGGAGTTTAAATTGTGGACTCAAAGAGGCTAGTTGTTCTCCTTGAGAGGTAGTTTGGAAACCACCAGTTCATCTTCCTCGTCATACTGTGTTTTGTCCCAGTAAATAGACTGGTTGCATGAATAAAGAGATGACTATTTCCAAATTGTTGATGTGGTTGGCTGTTGACAGTTATCGGTGTTAGTTGTATGATGCGAACATGTGTACTGTGTCAGTTAGTCATCTGATAGTCGACTTGGGAACTTTTGCATATATGGATGAAGCCGTATCATTTACCCATAGACACTCGGCAAGTAGGCGGTGCCTTACAAGCATTCGCTTTATGATATCACCTCTCATGCAGGTGCATGCTGAATATGAAGGAAACACTCCTATTTAGTCAACTTCTGAGACATATTTGTTGGGGGGGGGGGGCAAGTGGTTCTCTTCTTTTTTTTTTAACCCCCAAAATGAGGCCTGGAACCCACATAGTGAATACAGAGTATACTGGAATTGCCTATCTAAGTGATAATTCTCTCTTACAGAGCGTACTGGACTTGCCTGTCCCCCGCATGTTGTACCACTTGTCTGTGTGCCTGTCGAACCTGCAGGTGCAGGAAACTGCACAGGAGTTTGTGGAGCTGGAGGTCAAGCAGAAGGAGAAGCAAGCAGCGGCCCAGGTGGAGAGTGCTGCACCACAGCAGAAGAAACCACCACCTACCAAAGGTGATTGTCTTTTTATGTTTGTTTATCCTGACTTAGCTTTTTGAATTAAAATATATCCTGGTCTAACTTTGGTCTAAGGAAGCGGCTCCCAGCCTATGGGCCATGAACCCTTTGGGGTTCGAATCACCATTTCACAAAGGTCGCCTAAGACAACACACATTCACTGAAGTTATAAAGTAGCACAAATAATTTTATGGTGGGGTCATGGGGGGTGGGGGGGGGGCATGAAGAACTGTTTTGAAGGGTCTCAGCATTAGAAAGGCTGAGGACCACTGGTATTAGGTGAATGGTGCTGCGACGGTTGTTCAGAGGCTGTGGCTGATGCTCTAAGAAAAGGTGAGACGGATACACATTTAGACTGTTACTTGTGTCGTCAGAATTGGAACTCTGAGCTTGCTGCTTATGGGGATGGAGCGCTTGTGGGAGTGTCTAAGTACTGGGATGTAGATTCTTAATTCACTATTCACAGTTGTGAAGAATATATGTTTGTTAAAACCCTTATATGAGGAAAAAGTGGAACAAAGGAGAAACAACACACCCATCCATTGTCGTTGACAGAAATCAGAACACTTTTCAAGGGAAAATACAAGGAATTGTTGAGAGAACGAACAGTAAACATCCACAAGACCTCATCAGCAAACTCACCAGAAAGCAACATTTTCTGTCTACAAACAGGACACCGTGGGCTCAACTACCACATTCATAAAATGAAGATTGTACAGTCCCCACAGTGTGCCTGTCAAATAGGACCACAAACACCTGAGCACACACCTGCGGATCTCTACATACAACTTCAAAAAGACACGTGGCCTCAAGAGCAAAGTGTGCAGAGCAAGCTATGGGGGAACTATGAAGGACCTTCTACTGACATGAGAGTTCATAGAGGCAACTCACCTGATGGTCTGATTTGAGAATACAAAACCAAACGCGAAGAAGAAGAATATGAGGAAAAAATCCGAACTTAGTCTTATGTGTCTGCTCTATGGCTAAGTCGATGCGAACGCTTCGTAATGCCGGGATGCCGGGTTCGATCCCAGCTGCAGGCCATTCGCCTTGCGTTGGTTTCGACCAATGTCCAGAAAGCAATTGCAGACTACTGGACGTAAATTTGCCTAGAAAAACCACACAACAGCCAGGGGCTGTTGGGGTTGGTTCTGCAACGTCCTATAAAGGATTCGCAACTAACCTAGTCTTATGTAACATGTCTTATGACAGCTGTAATGGGGAAGATATAACCTGACACTTTTGTCAAAGGAAAATGTTTTTCTGACTTATGTTTGAGGTTTTGAACAATGAATCATCATCCTGGCACACAGGTAATACCCATAAGTGCTCAATTCTTCTTATAACTCTTAAGTCTGAACCTGAAAAAGCTCAGCACAGTGCACAGGCTCTGTAGCACCAGCGAGGATCCTGAAATACTTTTGGTAGACTTTTAACTCCAAATTTGGCTCGGGCAGTGCCATTAGGCTACTCTTTTCTATTTCCAACTGCCAAGGGATGTTTTATGTGTGCAACACTACACACAGGCATCCGATCTCACTACCACCTAGAGACCAGAGGGAAAAATACTAGAAGTCCAAGTCCATGTAAGTCCACGTGAAAAAATCGCAGCCCTTACCAGGGATTGAACCCAGAGCCTCTAGCACACAAGGCGGACACAATGCCTTGAGACCACGCAGCCCCCCTCCCTCCCCTGACTTTAGTTTTTTAATATTTCTCATTTGCAATGCTTGTATTTACCTTTCACTAGCAAAATGCAAGAAACTACATCAGACTCCTTTCTGTGACAAGTAACATTAGCTGCAGGACAAAAGAAGTTTCACTGAAATGTGTATACATTAAACACTAATGTGATTCAAAATAGAGTGATTAATTAGTTGATAATTATTATAACCAGTTGCTCGTGTAATCATTTTCATGGTTACAAGCTGTAAACTCGGGTGGAAACTCTTAGTTGTTCGTTAACTTCTGGACTTTGTATCTTGTTCTGGGGCTTGAATGTTGCATGCATATCTGTTTTGCAGGTTTATTTGTGTGCAGACTGTTGGTCTCTTGCCTCTCAGACAGAGGCACTCCGAAAATGTTGATCCTATTTACCAACCTGTTTGGAACTTTGATTATGATGACCGTAGAAAGGTGTCAAGTCTTGGCTAGCATCTTGTTCTACTTTGTTCACCGGCTGTAAGCTCCGTCAGAAGGTCCTGAGTGCTCGTCCATTTGGACTTTGGCTTTGTACAAGGGCCTGAGTTTTGTGCGTACATCTGGGTGCTTTATAAATATCCTACCCCAAAATGGAAATCCACAGGTCAGTCTAATATTTCAGGGGGTGGTAAAAAGGCCCGATGCAATCGTGGGACCTAGGCTGCATGCAGTCGTGGGACCTACGCTGCATTTTCTCAAGGGTTGTAGGTGGGTTGGAGCCAGGTGGCCACTTTTAGATTGTTTTGGGGTCATTAAAAGTATCAGAAAGCCGGGAAACCCAGTCCTATCGCCCTCTAAAATGTTGGACTGTCCTGTGACGTCATTTGGGATAGGATAATAATAAAACTCCCTACATCCGTTTTACTGGCTTATTTGTGTGCAGCTTGTTGTCCATCGCCTTGAGGGCAGATTTACTCCTACTTAGAAGGAAACCCCCTGTTAGTCGACTTTCCCCAGTTAGTATGCGGTCCTGGAATCCACACCGGGATTGACTAATGCACCAGCACTTTGTTTCACCACCTCTGCATCTCTTTTAAGTGTTATGATTCTTGTCTCTCTTTTGCTAACAGTGGGGCTTGCAGAGAAAATTGTCCAGTATATAAACAGATGCCTGGAGCACGGCTCTCTTCACCTGTCTCACCTGGGGAAGATCGAGGCTAAAGTGGTCGAGGAATTTGACTTCTCCTCTTTTTACGAGATGGGTTACGGCAGATTTGTGGAGTTTATCCTGGCTGAACCCAAGATTAAAACGGTACTGTCGTCGTCGTTTGTTTGTTTGTTTGTTAAAGAAATGTGTGTTACTGTTAAAAAAAAGTTGAGTCGGGTCAAGAATGGACATCACAGCACTCGGGGCATTCCCATGCATGCTCCGCCCTCATCTTCAGCAGCCAGCACAGAGTTCCAATTCTGATGGTACCGGTCACAATCTGGTTATATGTCAGTCTTGCCTTTTTTCTGTGTAGTAAGTCGGTCAGACCCTCTAGTTACACCCAGGTGCCTCAGTCTCTCCAGGCCATAATAATCTTGTTTCTCTACTGATTCTGTTGCTTGTTCCCAAAGGGCCTTAACCACATCTGCCTTGTCTTGTATCAATTCACCACCCAGTGGTGCAGATCTAGCCAATCTTTCTGCCTGTTCATTACCAACCATGCCGGCGTAGCCTGGAGAAAAAATCCACAAAGTATGCTGACTTCCCGTGAAGCTTGCCACTCTGCTCGAATTTGTTGGCTGTAGAAACTGATGTAAATGTAGATATGTATTGTAAACTTTGAGGTGTTCATTTAGTTACATAGAAGGGTGAGCAAACATACTTTTTTTTTCTCTATAGGATTAGTAATGGGGCACGCAGGCCCGTCTAACATTGCATTCTGCCTTTTTAATCTCCCATCTTGTATGCATCATTGTATTGATATGTCTGTTAACAAGTATTTGCGAACATTATCAGCAGTGGCTAAATATGGAACACAAGCACTGGTATGTGCTACATTTCTAACCGCACTTAAGCGTCTAGGGAAAGTATACACTCTGATTAAAGTACATTTATCTTCTATGGGATAATAAAAGTGGATTGTAGTGGATTGTGATTGAAAGATTGTCGAAACTGAGCACTCCGTTAGTTCAGTTGTTGCGGAAATTGAGTGAGATGTTAAGGTAATGACTGTTGAAACAGCAAGATGTGACGTTAATGATTGTAGAAACCACAAGATTTTAATGTTAACGATTGTAGAAACAGCAAGATTTTATTGTTAACGATTGCAGAAACAATGAGATGTTAATGGTTGTAGAAACCTCAAGATGTTAAGTCAATTTTTGTAGAAACAGTGAGATAAGTCAGTGATTGTAGAAACAGTGAGATGTTAATAATTGTAGAAACAAGTTCAGTTCATCATCGTAGAAACAGCGAGATGTTATAATCGGCTGCTGATGGTACATTCTTAGATTCTGGAAGAATGTGGGGGGACCGTCCTGGGATCAAGCTCTGGAAGCCATGAAATGGAGTCCATTTACAAGCCAAGCCAACTGGAACTGCTGGAGTTCATCTGCCAGTCCAAGCATGCCGGAGTAGCACAGGTATAATTTGTTAGTCTAGTTTTTTAGTTTTAAATGACGGATCAACATAATGGCACAAGGTTAGTAACCCATAATTGCTCCATTCTACTTCTAACTCCTAAAAAAGTTTATGGTTAAGCACCAGCAAGGAGATCAAAATTATAATTTTGATAGCATGCATCTTCCCTGTAGCAACATACGGATGTGAGTCGTGGACTATCTCCCAGTCCTTAAGAAAGAGAATAGGGGCTTTTGAGCTGAAATGCTATAGAAAGATTCTCAGAATATCTTGGGCAAAGAAGAGGAGAAATACTGACATCTTGAAAGATCTGAACATCAAGGAAGATTGGCTAATAAACAGCATCCTGTCTCAGAAGCTGAAATATTTTGGTCATATCAAGCGCCACGACCGATTGGAAAAAAATTATTATAGCAGAAGGCCCATATGGTACCAGGAAGGAGGGGCAGGGGCCGACCGACAAGAAGATGGGCACAGGATATAAGTGACTCCTTTAAGTTTAAAGTGCATGAGGCGGGAGAGCTGGCGAGAGACTGGTTTTTTTTTTCTGGCAGCACGTGATGAGAGCGACGTTCTGAAAAGGACCTGCTACGTGATGAGGATCATGACTTCTAACCCAAGCCTAAGTCTGAAGAATCTCATCGCAGTGTGCGAACTCCGTTGCACCGGCGAGGATCCTGAAATACTTTGGTTAGATTTTCAACTCCAAATTTTTGCCCAGGCAGCGCTGTTAGGCTACTCTTTTGTGATTTCCAACTGCCAAGGGATTTTTTTTTACGTGTGCAAGAATACACACAGGTGTCCAGTCTTACTACCCAGAGACTGGGGGGGAAATTACTAGAAGTCCACGTGAAAAAATCACAGCCTTCACCGGGGTTTGAACCTGGAACCTCCAGCACCTGAGGCGGATGCCATACCTCAGACTCGGCACCCTTTTTCTTTTCGGTACTGGTGATGCAGCATTGGTAAAAATGCTGTATTGAATAGGGCTTTGTTCCACAAAATTGGTAGCATTTTGTCTTTTTAATAAAAAAAAATTATAGAATGTTTTAACTCTTGGACCCTCTCCAGAACCACCAGGTAGAAACTGCTATGTGTGAGCAGTTCCATGTGAGCGACCTCCGACACTTGGGCCACGGTAATATTTCCCGCCTGTGTGGAACGGCAGAAAGACCTGGCAAGCATGTGATGAAGGAATATCGCGTCAATTTTGAAGCTGCCATTTGCGGAAAACTCTGGTTAGTATCTCATTGTCTTTTATTTCGTGTCTATGAGAGTCCAGTTTTTAAAAAAATGTTAACAGCAGTGCTCTTTTTCCCCCCATAACTCAGTGGTTATCAACCTTTTCGGGTGGGGCCCCTTTCAAATTAGGAAGACCCCCTTCCCCTCAATTTAATTTTTTAAAATAAATGTGATTAAAAAGAGGACGGGGCAAAGTACCAAGCTCTGGTAACAAGATCTTGGCGAAAAACCTCCACATGTATCAGTGTCAGATAACATAAAAAAAAAAAAATCAACAACTAGTAACTTAGTGTCAGCAGTTTTATCTTATCTGTTATGTTTGGTCTAATGATTAAGGCACAGCAGACCATCATCATCATCATGTGCTCTGCCAACTGGCGTAGGCGCTCATGCGTCTCCATAGATCACGATCCCTGGTTGCCTGGAACGGCTCTCTTGATGACATCCCTGCATGCCAATATTTCAGCCCATCCATCATATTCTCTCTTGGTCTGCCTCTACCCCCTTTTCCACTGATCTTTCCAGTTGTCACGATGTTCTCCAATGTCTTTCTTCTCATTATGTGGCCAAAGAACAGTGTTTGTCTCTTTCTTATTGTTGTATAAAGGGATCTACTTTCATTAGCTTCTTCCAAGCAACCGTTGTTAGTTACTGTGGCCGTCCAAGGTTTTTGTAACATTCATTTCTGAAACCCCATCTGTGTTGCTTCCAAATTCTTCTTAATTTGTTCAGACATTCCAAGATTCACTGCCTTACAGCAGAACAGATTCTGTGTAACATTTTAGCACCCTCTTTCTGACATTAAATGAGAGCGATTTACTGCATAAGATATTTTTCATTTTCTGAAATGCAGCCTTCGCTTGACCTATTCTGCTTTTAATCTCTGTAACACATTTTCCATCTGATGATATGACTGTTCCCAGATATTTGAATTTATTGGCTTATTTAGGCCTTTTTCCTTCAGTTGAGATATCACAACCTGGAATTATCTTCTTGTTTGATATAACCATTACATTACACAACAGATACTGAAAAAAAAAACCCACAGAAACAAGTATTTCATATAATAGCGAGTACAAATGAAGAATGTAAAAATTGCCCGTCCCTGTAACTTCCTTGCATCCCTCCTCCAATCTCCCCCCGCTTCCTTAATCTTCTTCTTCAGCATTCCAAGCCCTTGAGGTTCATTGCTGCAGACATCACCTGCCTCCATTTCTCTCTCTGGTTCGTCTTTCCTTTCCAGTTGTTGACACCAAGTGTTTGCAGGTCTGTCTGGACATTATCTCTCCGTTGTCTTCTTGTTCTGCTTCGCGGTCTACAACCATTCATCTCCCTTATTTATACAGTTTTCACTTCTGTGTCATCTGCCATTCTTCCAATATGCCCCAGCCATTTCAGTCTATTAGCACTCATGATACAGGTGATCAATGGTGATTTAAACTAGGGCTGTACCGAATAGTGATTTTCATGAGAGCCCAATGCTGCAACCGCTTGGCCAGCCGCTTCTCATTGGAACTTGAGTCTTCGACAAACTTGCACCAGGTTATTATATCCTTTATGATCATATGCAGTTTACCCTATTTCCCTCGCCGCCTTTTTTTCACTTTAGATCCTAAGGTCAAGGGTTCAAATCCGCACAGAGCCAGTTTAAAAAAAAAATAGACTTCTAGGTCAGCCGGCCTAACTTGGGTACCCATGCTGAGTCCTGGGAAGTAAAGGTGGGCAGTGTGATGTTGACACATCAACCATCAAGGGCCAATTGGTCTTTAAAAATTTGGGTCTAGCCCCAAGTGCCTGTTGAGTGCCACCAGCATGTAAATTGACCTTACTATTATGCCTAAGGTGAAAAGAGTCCTTTACTTTTGTTGTTGTTGTTGGTTGTTGCTGACCTGTGTGTCCGCTGTGTTGCTTGCAGTCCCACCCCTCGAAGTAGCGGTCACGTGGGGATCCAAGGCAGCCAAACTAAAGAAACAGCCATGGCCTGTCTGACCACATGTCCGCTGCTGGACGACATGGCCGAGTGGAGCAACTGGTCACTTGTGTTTCAGCCTCAGCTAGGGCCCTTGAGGAGTTTTATAGAGAAGCATGGAGGACGGCAGGAGATTGCATTAGAAGGTACTGTTGATTGTGGCAGCTCCATGAGCCTTGTATTGTCTTCTTCTTTTGTATGTATGTGCATTGGCTTTTACAGTGGAACTCCAATATTCATCATTAATCCGTTCCTGAGAAGGACGAATGTTAAAACGGATGAAAGTTTTGCCTATAGGAATGAACTAAAATGGCTAAATCTGTTCCCAGCCCTAAATTTTGCCTATCTGTTCTTTTACAAACACCAAATGTCACGAAAATCAATCTTGGAAATCATTGTAGATACATTTTATTTACTTATTAAACACTGAACTTATTGCTTTATATTTATGACAGATTTACTTGTCCTGACCACGCAAATATGCGGTAGAACTTCTGTCCTGGAACAGGTTTCTTTTTATGCAATGTGGTGGTGGGTGTGGGTTTAAATCCTCCCCCCTGATGCAAATGAGAAACCGAGACAGTTGTCTTTTTGATGCAAAGTGCAGCCTGTGCCTTGGATACTCAGATACAGACTGGAATTGGCTGGTGAAAGAGAGAGCTGCCAAATGGCAGCCTGTGCCTTGGATACTCAGATACAGACTGGAATTGGCTGGTGAAAGAGAGAGCTGCCAAATGGCAGCCTGTGCCTTGGATACTCAGATACAGACTGGAATTGGCTGGTGAAAGAGAGAGCTGCCAAATGGCAGCCTGTGCCTTGGATACTCAGATACAGACTGAAATTGGCTGGTGAAAGAGAGAGCTGCCAAATGGCAGCCTGTGCCTTGGATACTCAGATACAGACTGGAATTGGCTGGTGAAAGAGAGAGCTGCCTGAATGTCCCCAGAAAAGGGAAAAGAGAATTAAGATGCCTAGAGCACAGAGCAGATTACCCCTCCCCTCAATTTCCCTTTCTGGCCCCCATCTATAATGAGCATTTTGATATACAGAACTTAAATGAACAAAACTTTCGCTGTGAAAGTAAATCAGAGAAATGTTTATTAAAATTAAAATTGATACTAATAATTTATTTACTTTAGAAATACAATACTCAAACTAGTTTTAATGAAAGAAAAAAAAATGAAACAGTCGTTGTGAGAGAGTTCATGGAAATTTGTTGGGACAACATTTACCACCTTTGGTTTCCCTGAGGATCTTCACCCAAAGGTGATGTTGAATGTTGCAATGGCAAGAGACACCAAGACTTTCCTCGGGGCACCTCAGTCATCACCTCGACCAGCCTGCCAGTGTCTGGAAGCTCGTCCTGCCACAAGGAATCTGTCCCTGGCTTTTCAGCAGCTAGGGATGGAAAACAATCACAAAATGTATAATCCCTAATTTTCTGCAGAATAACATATATTTCCAACTCTCCCCTCTCTCTTCACATTGTCAGTAGGGGAAATGGTCTCGTAGCCTGGTCATTTACATAGCTTCCACTTCTGACTACTGTCCAGTCCAGATGAATGGTCTTCCATCTTCTGTCCTTTACGATGATGGTGTAATACTGCATATTTCCACAAGCTCGGACAGCAAAAGGCAATTATAGATGCTACACAGAATAAGACAGGATGCTATAGAATTATTTCTGTAAATATTGCTGATTCTAGATAAAATTGGCAGCTTTTCTTGTCTTCCAGATTTCTATTGTGTGGTTAATTTCTGGTTTGTAATCAGCTTTTGTGGTGCTGAAAAAATGGTTTCCCAATGTGTAATTTTCTTGGACAATATGTCATCAACAGAGTTCAAGGCATCACTGTCTATTCAAAACGGCATCTTGCGACAAATACACACACACATATATGTATGTATGTATGTATGTATGTATGTATGTATGTATGTATGTATGTATGTATGTATGTATACACACACACATACATACATATACACACGCACGCGCGCGCGCACACACATACACACACACACACACACACACACACACACACACACTATGAAATGACTACATAAGAATGTTATGTACACGAATGTGAATTAGTAAAAAGCATTACTTAAGTTTCATTTATTTAGGTGGACGGAAAACGGCCATTTCTGACTTTATGGCTCTAGAAGTGGAACCAGGAAAGTTCCTGAAGATTTGCTCCCAGACGACACAAGAGCAGTTCTGTGAGGTGCTGGAGCAGGAGGACCCAACTGCAGCTGCAGGGTACCTGGTGTCCCTCATTGTGGCCAACAGGGGGCTGGAGAGCACTCCTCTAGCTCTGATAGCCAACGTGGTAAAGACCCGGCTGATCACTCTGCACGCTCGCAGCCCCGGCATGGGCACCCCAGGTGAGGGAGAAACGGTTTTTGTGATAAATGTACATTTTTGTGTTGAGTGTTTTTGTTTACGCCTGTGGACCAGGAAAACATAAAAGAAAATTGGTAACCATAGAAATGTGATGTTTGAGACAGACTGGGAATGACCAGAAGAGATAAAATCAGGAATGAGGTCATACGAGATAAATTCGGCACAGAACCAATTCCAAATTACATACAAAGACAGCAAATCAAATGGTTTGCCCACTTGGAGAGAATGCCTTCTGATGCTACACCATACAAGGCATATACCAAAAGAGGAGAGTGATGTAGATCAAGAAGTAGTCCAAGAACAGGATGGGAAGATAACGTAGAGAAACTCTACAGCACTACGGTGTCTTTGCTCCAAGCAGCCAAAAGAGCACGAAGCAGGACCTTGAATCTCCCTCGACGCCGAAGCAGTAAAAAAACAAGGATGTGAAGAAGAAGACTGGGAAAAGCCCATCTTTCTTGGACCTGCTGATGGCTAACAGAATAGAGGTTTGAGGTCTGAACAACGGATCAACATCAGGGCACACGTGTAGTAACCCATAAGTGCTCCGTTTTTCTTCTAACTCAAGTCTGAGTCTGCAGAATCTCAGCACAGTGCACAGGCTCTGTAGCACCAGCGAGCACCAAGAAATACTTTGGGTAGATTATTAACTAAAAATTTTGCCTGGGCAGCGCTGTTAGGCTACCTTTCGATTTTCAACTGCCAGGAGTCTGATGTCACTACCCAGAGACCAGGGAGAATTACTAGATATCCAAGTCCACGTGAAAAAAGTCCCAGCCCTTACTGGGAGTGAACACAGAACCTCAAGCACTCGAGGTGGACACCATGCCGAGACCACACAGCCATCCTTCCAGAAAAGAAAACCTCAGATTCAAAGGAAATAACTGTTTAAAAAAATTATTACGACCTTTAGTAGCTTTTAAATTTACCCACATTGTTATTGAAAGTTTTTTTTTCACGATAAGGAACACAAAGAAACAGTGATGCAGCAAGCATTAAGGAATTCACAACCAGTTGAATTTCAATATCATATATTGATCTCCTCTCTGTCATCTCTCTCTCTCTCTCCCCCCTCTCTCTCTCTCTCTCTCTCTCTCTCTCTCTCTCTCTCTCTCTCTCTTCCCTCTCTCTCTCTCTCTTCCCTCTCTCTCTCTCCCCCCTCTCTCTCTCTCTCTCCCCTCTCTCTCTCTCCCCCTCTCTCTCTCTCGTCTATCACTCATTTTTTTTCTCTATTTTGCTCTCTCTTGCTCTCACCTCTTTCTCGCTCTCTTTCGTGCTCTCTCTTTTTCTCTCGAGTGCTCTGTTTCTGTGTGTGTGTGTGTGCCATTAACAACACAAGAGCTCTGGAGTGATGAAGTTAATTACTTCTACCTGCAAAGAATTGGTTCTAAATCCATGCATTTCCACTATTCTCCTCTGTCTCATTCGTAGGTTGCATCAATATCGCTTAAATGCAGAGTATTCCAAGATCTTGGAAGAAAAAAATTAGAGTGCCAACAACTATGAAAAATAGCGGTACACCTAGGCCTGCCTTCATTGCATAAGACACCAAATTCTGAAGTCCAATTTGACATAAAAAAAAGTGCATCTTTTATAAACAGATATGGCAAATCAAATTTTCTTGACATTTTTGGTGCTGTTTTGTGGGTAACAGATTGAAGATTGAAGAACATTTTTGTAGTGACCTCTGAGAGAAGCGATTCTCAACCTGTGGGTCGAATGACTTTTTTTTGATGAGTCGCCAAAGACCATAGGAAAACACATTTACTGGTTAGGAACATAATTGTATTGTTGGGGGGTCTCCGCAACATAAGGAACTGTATTAAAAGGGTCGCGGCATTAGAAAGGTTGAGAACCACTGTTCAAAAGCATGGTCCCTAAATAGATCTGACATTATCTGTGGAGGGATTTGCAACACCTTGATATGACTTAGGAACGTGTCCTGGATTTTCTGCCTAAGAAGAAAGAAAGTAAAAAAATGCTGATAGACTGTTTTTTTGTTGCTCATTTGGGAAGTTTGAAAGTTCTAGTTATTTGACCTCTTTTGGACTTTTATCATTTACTAGAACTTAAGTTTTGCATGCTTTATTTCTGGAAATCAAATTCCGCACCACACTCCCCTCCCCTTATTCCATCATTAGAATAATTGTATTTATTTCTTTACTAAATTATACCTAATGTTTTCTTTGTTGGTAAAGAATTTGCTAAAGGCATATGCTTGTGTGTTGTTACTTTGTGCCAAACCTTCCAATTGCTTTTTTTTTTTTGTTTTTCATTTTTCATATCCCCTTGATGGTAGCCAATTTTTTCCCTTTTCCTTTTTGACAGGTGGCCCGCCAGCTTTTGAAAACCAAACAGTGGATCTTGCTGTCCAGTTTGTGACGGAAATGCTTCTGCGCCTACCTGTCAGAATTGCTGTTGCAATTGCTAATCAGGTCAGTATCATTTATCTTTATCTTGTAGCAGGTTCTTTGCAGAATGTCACTGTCGTTACGGTCTGCCTGAAAGCCAGCCTTGCCCACCTCAAGCACTCCCCCCCTACCTGAGGTGTCACCTTTATTATCTGCTCATCATTGGGCTCAGAAAGCATGCTGAGGAAGGTCAGACAGGTGTGCTTTGTGCAGAGTAGCATGCTTCACTGCGGAGGACACAGGTGAGCATACTGATGCATGATCAGGCAGGCATGGCTAGTGCCTTGTGGGAGAGCGTGCACAGTTCGGAGGAGCAGATGGATCACCACAGTCTGGTGAGATTGATGCAAGGGGAAGTGACGAGAGGTTCTGGCAGATGCTCGAGGCTCAGAGGAAAGGCAAGATATACATTTATTCAGAATGCTACTGGCATCATTAGTATCGGAACTCTTCACTGACTGCTTAAGATTGGGACAGATCGCTTATTGGAATGCCTCGAGTGCTGTGATGTTGGTTCTTAAATCAACTCAAATCATCATTGTTCTGGTTGGTCCCTGCCCTTCTTCCTTCTGTTATTCTTTCTAATCCACCATTGCTCTTGATATGGCCAAATTATTTCATATTCTAAGACAAGATACTGTATTGTTTATGCAATCTATTAAAAATGTCAGATACTTTAACAGATGCCATCTATAGATTTTACTTTTCAAGATTAGATTGAAATAAAAAAAGAAATGTGTTACATGAATAGTTAGTTCCATTGTATTAGATGTAAGTTGTTGTTTTACATTTATTGGTTGTAAACTCCAGCACAAAATGCTTTTGGTCTTCTTCTTCTTGTCCCTACATGTGGAATGCCTCGCAGCATCAGGGCATAAAGAAATCTCTGGATCACATCTTCTATTTGCTTCATATAAAGTACTTCTCATTGTCTTTAGAAGTGTAAAAGTTTTGGGTCTATTTCTGCATGGTGGACCTCTGGGTCTGTTACCGCTGTATCTGTTTAACAATGCTCTCTGTGGCGCCCTGTCTGCTGCCAGTCTTATTAACATGGCTAAACCATTTTTATTGACTACCTATCAAGTTCAGTATTGCTTCTGTGCCGACTCTTCTCCTGATATCATCGTTGCTAAGTCAGTCTTTCCTCGTTACACCTAGCATAGTACATATAATAAAGTGGAACTAATTGTCACACATTTCTATTGTTCTATACATTTTTATATTATTTTTCGACAATTGGGCATTCCCATGTAATGATTACTTAATGTTTCCCCTGCCTCTGCTGTCATTCCATTCTTACCTCCTGTTTTCATTTGTAAAAGCATTTTTCTACTGTTCAGGTGCTGTTGGAGCCACTGAGCAGTGTAGTAGGCTCAGCAAAGTCTAAGAAAGAGATTGTCCAGGCAAGCAGGCTCCCTACCCAGAAACAACGGCTGGAGTTGCTTGGCTGCTTGTTGGGACTTCCAGAGTGGACCTCCTCTATGCAGCTGAAGTATGTCTTCCCATCCACTCACACGGCTGAGGTGACGGATGAGGATCTGATGGATCACGGGGATGTGACAGCTCAAGCAGCAGGAGAAGAGGAGGTAGGTCGGGTAATGCTTTCTGAACTCGTCGTCATGGTTCTGCGCAGAATGTTGATCTCGTCACATCCTGCCTGAAAGAAACTTGGTCTCATCTCAGCTCTCATGCTGCCTCATGCACTCTCCTGCTTCATGCTTTTTCATGCCTCATGCACTCTCTTGCTTCATGCTTTTTCCTGCCTTGTGCACTCTCCTGCCTTGTGCACTGTCCTGCCTCGTGCACTCTCCTGCCTTGTGCACTCTCCTGCCTTGTGCACTCTCCTGCCTCATGCATTCTCCTGCCTCATGCACTCTCCTGCTTTATGCTTTTTCCTGCCTCATGCACTCTCCTACCTCATGAGCTCTCCTGCCTTATGTGCTCTCCTACCTCATGTACCTTGTGCACTCTCCTGCCTCGTGCACTCTCCTGCATCATGTATTATCCTGCCTCGTGCACTCTCCTGCATCATGTATTATCCTGCATCATGCACTCCATTGTGCACCGTCCTGCCTCATGCACTCTTCTGCCCCATGCACTCTCCCTCCTTGTGCACTCTTCTGCCTCATGCACTCTCCTGCATCATGCATTATCCTGCCTTGTGCACTCTCCCGCCTCATGCATTCTCCCACCTCATGCATTCTCCTGTCTCATGCATTCTCCTGCCTCATGCACTCTCCAGCCTCGTGCACTTTTCTGCCTCGTGCACTCTTCTGCCTCATGCACTCTTCCACCTCATGCACTCTTCCGCCTCATGCACTCTTTTACCTCGTGCACTAACCTGTCTGAAGCATCACTTACATTGCTTACTCTACACAATGACTAGAAAGTTCATTTCAACCCTTTTATCCTATGAATGCTGACAAAAATGGTTCATTAACACATGGGAATTTTCAGGAAATATCCTTTTGTTTTGAAATTTAAAGATGTATAAAATTAGTAACCAGTAAATAAGAAAAGAGTGGTGCAATGAATGTGATGTATTAACTGGGGCCCAAAACAAATTTGTATCAGGTGACTCATGTTTTGACCCTGTGACCTCTATCAGTGGGGCATATGGAGAATTTTAAGTCAACCAAGCTTTAAAAAAGCTATTGGATTCCCAAGGAAATGTTCTATTTCATTAATATATTTACATGCGGGACTCCTAAATGCTACATGGTCACACAGAACCAATGTAACTGTGGTTTGTAAAAGAACATGTTGCCACAGAAATGATATCAACATTTGCAGGACTGGGTCACAGCCAGAAGTGACCATATTTAGCCTTCTTGTGACAGTCAGCCAGTCAGTAGCCTGTTCTTTTGCAGAACCTTGCTCCCATAACAACCCTCTGGAAAACTTCTCGATCAAAGCAAGATGATCTGCATTCAATACACTCATCTGGACATCTTGGGACAGTAGGGTTAAAAACAGAAACTAGAATTATTATGTAGATATTACTAGAACAGTCGGCTAAGTCGATGCGAAGGCTTCATAATGCCAGGATGTCGGGTTCGATCCCAGCTGCGGACCATCCGCTTTGCGTTCGTTTCAACAGTGGTATCGAGAAAGCCGACCCTTCAGGAAGCAGTGGCAAACTACTGGACGTAAATTTGCCTAGAAAATACAACAGCCAGGGGCTGTTGGGGTTGTTTCTGCAACGTCCTGTAAAGGATACGAAACTAACCTCATTACTAGAACAAGAAGAGGAGGCTGGACAGCCTTACACATAATACTGGTAAACGACATGTCCAGTCCACCAGTACTAGGACTTGAACCCCAGCCTACTGTTACCTGAGTATCCTACACTGGCTACCTCTGCTTGATTAGATGTGCCTGCATGCTGAGTAACCTGTTGAGAGTAAAGTTTGTTCATTCATGCGGAAAGTGCTGAGGAACACATGCACGTGTGCATAAACAATCACACTGACACACCATACTCTCTCTCTCTTTCTCTCTCTCACACACTGACACACCACACATACAAAACACATCACACACCACACATACAGAACACATCACACACCACACATACAGAACACAGAACACACACAAATTCACCACACACACTCCCCACACACACACAGACACACCACACACACACACACACAGACACTCCCCACAGACACACCACACACTCCCCACACACAGACACACACACACAGATGACACATGCACACACATGGTGGTGCAGCAGGAACAGTGCTCATACTGGTCAGAACTATCTCCACTTTTCATGGTCATCCTAGAAACTATTTCCCTACTAGGGACCTGGCCAACTGAAGTCAGTGTCCTACAGACTGCATCTGCATGAGAAGCCAGAAACCAAGTCTACATAGAACAAGCCAGATGTTGGTCTTGTTTCCTAGAAAGAAAAAAATGTGCCGGTACTTACTACAAAATATTCCCTGTGGGTTCCAAGGCCCCATTGTAGGATTAAACAACAGACCCACTGTCTCCCCAACAAGTATGTCGTAGGAGTGACTTCCTTCAAAGTCAGAGTGTATTTTCAGAGCAGCAGGGAACAACTAACTGCACACAAATAAACCGGTAAAAAGGCATGCATACACAAAACTCAGTCCCTGGCACAAAGGCAAAGTCTAAATATACAAACAGCTAGGACTTTGTCAGAGCTAACAGCTGGTGAACAAAGAAGAAGACTAAAAAGTATCTTTTAAACTAGCATTAAACAGAGATAGACTATAAAAGGTGCCAGTGCTGAGTTCTGTTGCATTTGGCCAGAAAAGAAAGCCCTGGCCAGATGTAAACTGAAAATGCCTCACAAAATTTCTTGAGCAAAGCTCAGAAGTGGATGAACAACCAGGACTTACCGCTAGTGAACAAACACTAAGAGGAATAATCTCATTCGTGCATTTTTTTTTCCTTTATCAGGTGGATTCTGGAGACGAGACCGAACCAGAGGATTCTGATATTGATTCCATACTTTCTGACGATAAAGAGAGCACCCAGTCGCTGCCTCTGGAAGAGAGGACAGAAGATGCAACTAAAGAGAGCAATGTTGAAAAGGAAATAAGTAGTCAAGATGGAGAAGGCAGTGGTGAAGGTAAAGAAGACCCTGATGATGTTGAGGAAGAAGAGGAGATTGATCAAGATGACAAAACTGAAGGAAAAGAAGGTAATTGATTTGTTTTTTTCTTTTTGTATTTGCTGTTCAGTGAGATAGGAAGGTGTTTCCACATATTTAGTACAGAACTGGGTTTGTGTGTTTGTGTGTGAATCTGTAACTCATGTTGTGAATCTCATCTCATCTATTTAAACACTCATCTCTCAAGAATGGATTCAGCAGTCTCTCGTCCAGCCACATTATCTGATGAAAAAAACTCACTTATCATTCATTTAGCCACATTATCTGATGAAAAAACCTCACTTATCACTCATTTAGCCACATTATCTGATGAATAAACTCACTTATCACTCATTTAGCCACATTATCTGATGAAAAAAAAACTCACTTATCATTCATTTAACCACATTATCTGATGAAAAAACCTCACTTATCACTCATTTAGCCACATTATCTGATGAAAAAACTCACTTATCACTCATTTAGCCACATTATCTGATGAAAAAACTCACTTATCATTCATTTAGCCACATTATCTGATTTAAAAAAACTCACTTATCACTCATTTAGCCACATTATCTGATGATTAAACTTACTTATCACTCATTTAGCCACCTTGTGACATGAATGGACTCACTTATCCCTCATTTAGCCACATTATCTGATGAAAAAACTCACTTATCACTCATTTAGCCACATTATCTGATGAAAAAAACTCACTTATCACTCATTTAGCCACACTATCTGATGAAAAAACTCACTTATCACTCATTTATCCACCTTTTGTCATGAATGGACTCTCTTATCCCTCATTTAGCCACATTATCTGATGAATAAACTCACTTATCACTTATTTAGCCCTCTTATGTCATGAATGGACTCACTTATCCCTCATTTATTTAGCCACATTATCTGATGAATAAACTTACTCATTTAGCCACTTTGTGTCAGGAATGGACTCACCCATCCCTCATCTAGCTACATTATCTGATGAATAAACTCTCATTGAGGCACCCTGTGTCATGAATGGGTTCATCTATCCCTCATCTAGCCACATTATCTGATGAATAAACTCATTTATTTAGCCACCTTGTGTCATGAATGGGCTCGTCCATCCCTTAAGGAGCCACCCTTTCTCCTGAATCTATGGACCCTCTTATCTGAGGGTTAGACCCTAGAGCCATACTGTTTGGAAGAAGTCATCCTGTCGTTGTTAGGGATTACATTCAGACCATTCCCCATTTGGATTCTGAGTCCATATTTTCTTCTTCTCCTACTTCGCGTTTACCAGCTGTAAACTCTGGCGGAAAGCTCTGGCTGTTCATCCACTTCTAGACTGCAGTACTGTTCTAGAACCTGAGTGTTGCGTGTGCATCCCTTTTACAGATCTGACTCATTTGTATGCAGACTGCTGGTTCCTTGCCTCTCAGGCAGATGCTCTCCAGCTTTGAAAGAAGCTGCCAGTTACACTCTTACGACATGCTTGTTGGGTAGGCAGCGGGTCTATTCTTGTTTTCCCTATAATAGGGCCCCAGAACACACACGGGGTGTCCATATTTTGGGAGGAAAAGAATAGGGTAATCCCCCCTCCAGTCGAATGTCCTTTGCAGAACTTTAAAGGTCACTAATTTAGGATATTTTCCTTTGAGATTGGAATGCGAGGAACCAGCAGTCTGCATACACATAAGCCAGATCTGTAAAATGGATGTGCATGCAAAACTCAGTGCTGCAACAGGACCAGAGACTAGAAGTGGATGAACAATCAGAACTTTCTGTCAGTTTACAATCAATGATTGCTGAGGAAGATAATGATGGATTTGTGACTGTAACCCAACTTCAAGACCTGCAAGTAATGCCTGTATCATCTTTCAAGTCCAGATAGGAGAGATATTAACAAATCCCTAAGGAAACAGTATACTTGAACCGGCTGCTGCTTTAAAGGACAGAGCACCTTTGGAAATGCCCAGTATACTGTGATGTGGTTCTAATAAGAAAATTTCTGGATGCAATTACCTTACAGAGTTTGTGAGATTTTTAGCAATTATCTGCAGTTTGTAAGGTTTTCAGTAATAATCTCCAGTGTGTAGTCATTGCACAAAGTCTGTAAGGTTTTTGCAATCTTCTGTAGTGTGAAGTCCTTACATATAGTTTGTAAGGTTTTTAGCGATCTTCTGTAGTGTGAAGTCTTTACACAGTCTAAGGTTTTTAGCGATCTTCTGTAGTGTGAAGTCTTTACACAGTCTAAGGTTTTTAGCGATCTTCTGTAGTGTAAAGTCTTTACACAAAGTTTGTACGGTTTTTAGTAAATCTGTAGTGTGAGGTCCTTACAGATAGTTTGTAAGGTTTTTAGTGATCATCTGTAGTATGAAGTCCTTACACATAGTTTGTACAGTTTTTAGCAATCTTCTGTAGTGTAGTCTTTACACAGTTTGTACGGTTTTTAGCAGTCATCTTTAGTGTGAAGTCCACAGTTAATCTCTAACCTGGAATACAGAAGTGCATCACTACTTGTGATGATGAGCCGGTAGCAAGACTTAAAATGGTCACAACCTATGTACAGCTCTCTGTAGTCATCCTAGAAGCAGGTTCCCTACCGGGAGTCAGGCCGACATAGTTGAGATAGGATTTGCATTTCTTTTGAAGTCGGGGCATATCTGCTTGAGAGGAGTGGAACCTATAGACTGGACACAAATACGCAAAATCTGTAAAACAGATGTGCATGCAAAGCTCAGATTCTAGAACAAGGCCAAACTCCTGTCATGGGCTAGATGACCTTGGCCTTCTGTTTCTTATAATTATTGTTTCTGTAACATATCTTTATAGACGATCCTGAGGTTGACCAGAAGCTAGCAGGAGATGTGAAAGATGAAGATGCTCTGACAACGGAGGCATCAGCATCATCAGAAGACATTACTGAATCTTCAGAGACCACGGAAGACACAGTCAGGAGTGTTCAGTGTGTTGTTAGCGAACCTGAGGCAGAGAAGGAGCTGACGTATGAGGAGATGTGTCGTGCCATTGTTGAAAACATTCAGAGGGAGGAGTTTGGGCTTGGCATCCAGTTGGATGAAACTGGGGAGAAGCTGATGAGGGTGAGTGGTCTTTGTGATAGTTTATCTCACACTGATTTGTTGGGGGTGGGTATGTTTTGCATTCCTACCTCTTAATCTGACTGAGAAAACTGGGACAGATATTAACTTTAACAATGTCCCTGGACAGACAGTGACTAGCTTTGTGAACTCAACACATGTGTTGTGGGTGGGGATTATGTTTTGCATCTCTGCCTTCTAATCAAAGTGAAAAATGGGACAAATATTAATGTTAACAATGTCCGTGGGCAGGCAGTGGCAGTCCATTATGATGTTATGTTATATCTGTTGTGTATTTGTGGAGGCACAAATAGATCATTATGGCCTGGAGAGAATGGTACAGCTACGAGTGACCAGTAGATCTGGTTGACACTTTGATGCTCCAAGGAAAGGCAAGATGGATATAATTAGACTACTACCGGTATTGGAACTCTTAACCTGGCTGTTCAAGATGAGGGGAGACTGCTACGATATCAGTTCTTAGCTCGACACTTGTTCCTGTAAAAAAATGGAGGATTACTCATGGCAGAATGTTGAGCTTTGAAGTTATTTTAGCTTCTGACAGCACTTTGCTAATGCAGTTTCCACATATGGAAGGTAGTCACGGTTACTTTGCCTGAGGTACTGAGTTTAGTGCTTGGTGCAGCCCTGTGAGCTGTGTTGTTTAGGTGGAATGCCTTTCATTTGTGCAGCGGTTGAGTCGTATTCAGTATGGCTGGTTTACGTGTGGGCGGGTGAAATACCTTATGTTATAATTCTACTTGTGTGTAGTAACCAACTTATCGTGCCCAACTACTTCCATACACGACAAACTGCATTTCTGGTGGTGACTGTTGGTTTTGGCACCTTTAGCAGCTGCCATATGCATTCACTGCGTTACTTACTGCATATTTCTGGATTGTTCTGGCACTAATTGTTCACCACTTATTCAGATGGGCCGGTAAGCGACATTTCATTTGATTTTCACTTGCACAGGAACAGAGCAGGTATGCGGAAACCAACTGCAATAAAGTTGAAACCTCGACTATGATTTGTGTTGTTCCGCTTGATATAAAAACCATTAATAAACTTCAGAGAAATAATACATTCAAATATTTGTATCAACAGAAGCAACATGAACGCCAAGGTCGCAGCCTTCAGAGACTGTCCAGAGACCTGTACAGCAAGGAGACTCACTTTGTGCTGGAGCTGATTCAGAATGCAGATGACAATGCCTATGACAGCGATATTGTACCGTCAGTGAAGTTTGTCATAGATTTGTCAGGTAAGCTTCTGTTGAATGTGTAGAATGCCTGGGTAGTTTCGGGGACCCAGTTTTGGATAACCTACTGTTGGGGTGTGGGTGGGATAGACCCACTGTTGGGTGGGTTAGTTAGGCGCACTGAAGTTTGGTTGAGCTAGACTCACTGAAAGTTGGGTGAGTTGGACATCGTCATGCTGCTGGAGGTCATGAAGGCACCCCTGGCTTCTCAAACTGTTCTGCCTGAAGAGCGAGCTGTAAATGCCCTTGCACTCTTATGTCCTCGTATAACGGACCTGTCTGTGAAGATATCATCTATCATCTGACTTGTCACTGACAAGTGCTCATACCTCTTAGAGAAGCCAAAGCTGCTGGACTGGATCCAATCTATGATGTCGAACTGATTGCACCGGATGGACCAGGCTGGAGGAATGGACTGGGAGCCTTATCTGTCATATAATGGCCCCACAGGACAATGATGAAGATGATTACTCGATTCTGCACTTTTGTGTTTGTAGCATTGATGGAACATGAATGATGCAGATATTGAAGACTCAAGGGAACAATATGCCATCGACTGTGTTGTGTGGATGGGGGCACATCAGGAAATGATTGTGAATGAAGGAAGGAATATCAGAACATGAATGTTGCAGGTATTGAGGGAGACTCATGGGAACAAAATGCCACCGACTGTGTTGTGTGGAGCGGGGCACATCAGGAAGGGATTGTGAATGAAGGAAGAAATATAAGAACATGAATGTTGCAGGTATTGAGGAAGACTTATGGGAACAAAATGCCACCGACTGTGTTGTGTGTGTGTGTGGCGGGGGGGGGGGGGGGGGGGGGCACATCAGGAAGGGATTGTGAATGAAGGAATAAATTATTTTTTTTTTAGAAAAGATGAGAGCTGGGAAGCTGAGAAGAAATGTTTACAGCAGCGGTCCTGAAATTCCTTGTTGCAATTGTGGAAGACCTTTCTTAACGAAGGCGGTTCTTTCTATTGCCTTGGGCGATGCCTCCTCATAGTGCATATAAAACTAGACGAAGAGGTGCCAATCACCAATCTAATCAGCATTGGTGGATTATTTTAGTTTTGATTGCATTTTTCTAATTCTTTCTTGTAGCGTTTATGTGACTGTTTTTTTTTTTTTACTTAAAAAAAAAGTTACACTGATGACTTTGTTGATTATCCATCTAGCATTTTTGTGAATATTTAATGTTCCTCTTTACATCATCTTGAGTATTTGTATTTTAGGTGTCACTGTCCTGAACAATGAGATGGGGTTTGAAGAGAAAAACATTCGGGCTCTGTGTGATGTGGGCAGGAGTACTAAAGAAAAGCATAAGTATGGATACATCGGTAAGTAGTTCTTTTGAATGTCTGTTATTGGAATTTCTGCCCAAAATGCCCGATAGCTGGCTCACTGATTACACTTTAAAAAGCTGTTTCCAGCCAAGTATTTCTGATGCCATTTTATTTTCCAATTTCTGAACCAAGAGTCCAAAAGTTCCGTTGCCAAGCTACTGCTTGTTGGGACACTGTGAGCTGTGGATTTATTAAAATGTTGTTTCTATGCCTGTGGCGTTTTGTTGAGTGCGCTAAAATTATGATTGTTTGCGTCAACAGTGAGCTGCAGTTCTTGTGTGGGATCATTAGTGTTGGCATATCTGACAGCTGCCTTATGCATTTTTTTTACTTTGCCTGTGTAGGCTATCTTGCTAGTACTTGAAAGTTTTTCCGCTGGTTTTCAAATTAGACAGCAGAGGACATTTTATGTGATTTCTACTGGTACAAGAGTGGAGCAGTATGGGGGGGGGGGGGGGGGGGGGGGGGGGGAGAGAACCATCTGCAATGATGTTGGAACCTCAAATAATGACTTAACAGAAGAGAAGCAAGATTTGTATGGCCTAGAGAGAATGAGGCACTTGAGTGTAACCTGAAGGTCTGACCGGCTCACTACACGCGCACACACACACACACGTAGACTACAGCACTGTTAGATTGGAAGTCTGGCTGCTGAAGACGAGGACTGAGTAATTAAACAAATGCCCTGAGTGCTGTGATATTGGTTCTCAACTCAACCACAGAACTTCTTGCATTTGCAGGCCAGAAAGGCATCGGGTTCAAGTCGGTGTTCCGAGTAACAGGTCGTCCAGAAGTGCATTCTAATGGTTTCCACATTTGCTTCGATGTCAGCAGTGGCCCTATGGGCTACATTTTGCCACATTGGATCGATGAATCGACACACGATGTCAAGTAAGTGATGTTGAGTATATTTCAGCTATTCAAGGGGGCTGTTATATCTTGTAAATTTATGTCAAATATTTTATATTCGAAGATCTCCGACTCTCTTACATTTTTTTTTTCTCCCTGGTAATTTTCTTAATCTTCTTCTCTTTCTTTGTTTTTTTCCTTCACCTCATCCTCTATTTACTTCGTAGTCATCTTCTTCTTCCTCCTCCTCTTTTTCTTCATTATCATTATCCTCCTCTCTCCCATTTGAATGTGTGGGTATATTTAAAGTATTGATATGAGTGAGTATATATATATATATATATATATATATATATATATATATATATATATATATATATATATATATATATATATACATACAAGGGATAGTTTTTGCAAGGTTGTGTGTATGCATACATTTGTGAGTTTGTGTGTATGTATGTACATATCTGTATGCACGTACCACCCATGCTTTTGTGTATTTACTTGATGTGTATATTCTGTATATTGTTTTACGAATATAACATGCTTGATAGATCACATACAATTGCTGTGTGAAAGATGTTTGGTAGGGCTGAATGTAAGATAGTCTGTGTGATCCTGTGAATCCTCCCCCTCCCCCTTCCCTCCCCCGGTACTATTCAACTTTTTCACCCCATCTCATTGGATGAGAGATTTCATAAGGAATTCCCTAGGACAGTCCCACACTCTAGTGTGTCATAATGTGCATTCATTCGCTGTTTAAATACAGCGTGCCAACAAGTGTCTTGGCTTCATTCGACCTCCCACACAAAAGTGCTAAGTTTTCTTTTCTCCCAGACAGAAGTGAGCAAATATTTCTTCTATGAACGACTGTTTGAACATCATGAGAGCTAATAGACTGAAATGGCTGGGGCAAATTGAGAGAATATCAGACGACAGAATGTCAGACGACAGAGAGGTTAAAAACTATACACAAGGGAGATGAATGGTCGTAGACCGGGAAGCAGACCAAGAAGACCCTGGAGAGATAATGTCCAGAGAGATCTGCAAACACTTGGTGTCACCAACTGGAAAAAGAAGGCCAACCAGAGAGATGAGTGGAGGCGGTTGATATCTGCAGCAATGAACTTCAGTGGCTCGGACTGCTGAAGGAGACGAAGAAGAAGAAGAAGAAGAAGAAGAGAGGATGATGTTTACAAGCCAGTCATCCTGGATGTTCAGAACTTTTAGTATGTCAGTATTTTTATTTTTTATTTTGGTCCACTTGTATGCAAGTTTGCCACACTACCTTAGGAAAACCTACTGGGGGGAAATGGATAAAATATGATGTTTTCTGACTAGTTTTTCCTCTGTTGAATTATTTCCCTGAAATGAGACAACATAAATGTATTCTTTTTTTTTTTTTTTTTCAAACAGCTGGCAGACGAAAATTGTCCTCCCTTGGACTGAGGAAATCAAACAACAGATTCAATGTCACGCAGCTCGCTTCAACGACATTCAGCCATCTT
Source organism: Candidula unifasciata (assembly GCA_905116865.2). Lineage (NCBI taxonomy): Eukaryota > Metazoa > Mollusca > Gastropoda > Stylommatophora > Geomitridae > Candidula > Candidula unifasciata. The sequence goes on from CAJHNH020007523.1 coordinate 235,606, forward strand.
TGCTGCTGTTTTTGCATAGATTGAAGGAGATTACGATTGAAAATAAGGTAATTTTCTTCTTCTTGTTCGCATTTTGATTTACACCAACAGACAAGTTCTTGTGATATACCGGTTTAGTCCAGAATTATGCAAAGGGACATGCTCTTCACCTTGGGTTGTCCTGGTGAGAAACAGATAGTTTGAATGTAGCCGATTTTGTATTTCATTTAGAAGGATTCATTTAATTGCTTCATTTAAATTAATTTTTACTGTAGTATACACCTGATCAGATACAGCTAAAGATTACATTTTGTTTGTGTCTTCTTTGTTCAAATTATATACAAAATGTTGCAGTTTAATAATGTATAAATAAATTTGTGTTGCTATCCGTATCCTACCCCCTCCCCAATCCCTTAGCCTCCCCTCACTGTTGGACTCCCCTCCCCTTTCCCCCCGAATATCACAGTTGCTGTATTTGGTGTTTATCTTAATTTTAGAGTTAAAAATAGGGGTCATCTTGTACATGGGGACATCTTACACACGGGGGGGGGGGGGGGGGGGGGGGGGGGAAGGGGAAGGGGTCACACACAGGGGCGTCTTATACTTGAAAAATATGGTCAATGCAAACAAAAGTGGAGGTGGCAGCAGCACTGAATTCTATTAGAAAATGAGTGAAATGACTCGACCATTTAACATGGACGTCAACAAACAGTATACCATAGCAAGCACTGATAACTTCCTTTTAAAAGCCACAGAATTTTTTTTTGCTTCTACCAGACGGTGGTGGCCATTAAATTTTTGCTCCATTTGTAGACTAAAAGGATATAATTTCGTTGCCCAGCTTCTGAGTTGAGTGCATGGTGTGACACTGAGCTGCAGATTTCATTTTGAATGTTTTTTGACTGTGACCAACGTGGTGGTGTAAATTGTAGATTCAGAAAATGGTGCGATTCCTGTTGTCGCAATATTGGTGGTGCCATTACGTGATTAAAATTGATCGCGTGTGCGACTGCTAATCTGTTGGTGACTGTCTGTGATAGCACTTCGGATGGCTACCGTATGCTTTTAATGTGTGTGTATGCTAGGTATACTGAGACAGCAGTCTGTCAATCTTGCCAGAAGGGACTGTGATGAACATTCTGTGTGTTTTCGTTGGCACAGGAGCGGAGCAACTATGGGGTGACCCGTTTGCTATGAAGCTGAAACTAAGATTATCAGATTACCAAGCACTGATGTACAGACCAAGTAAAAGAGACACTGAGAGTGGACTGTGTCAGGGAACCCCAATATATACAAACACAAACAAGCACTCTCTCTCTCCACATCACCCTGATACTTCAAGGTTCAAGAGAGTCAGGATGAGATGATGTAGCCTTGCATATAACATTTCTGACAAAAGGATCAAAGAAGAAAAAGACATCACAATGTTTAGCATGAGAATGGAGGCGGAGGCAGTAAAAATGCTTCTCAATGGCTGGAGATTAGCACAGTCTAATATGTTATGGGAATGGACTCGCAAATCAGGATTAAGAAAATGGAAACTGGTTTTCTAATCATAGAATGGCTTGCATCACTTAATAAGATTTAGATAAGGAGCATACAATGGATTTTCATGGGTGTACACGGTAATGAGCAGGCTGATGGATTGGCTGATAAGGCAGACACGATGAGGGCTCACTAGAATGTAGTGAACAATGCAGAAAGTAGCCATAGCTGGAGGTGCTTATTCAGCTGCGAGTGAGCGGAGGGTCTAGATGACGTTGAACACGCAGAGGAAAGACAGGTGGGATTTTAATAAGGATGCAACTGGCACCAACTCTATGGGCAGTTTTTGTTGGCTAATGAGAAGGGGAACTCTGGCAGAAAGTTCTGGTTGTTCATGTTATTTGTATACAAACTTTTTGATTCCTCACCTCTGGGCAGATGCACTCCAACTTCGAAGGAATCATCACTGATTAGTCCACATTGTGGCTGGGGGTCTCTGTTGCAAAGTGGTCAAGCTGTTTGCCCCGCGCTGTGAAGTTCATGGGCTTGTTTCACAGCTGTATCGTTCAGTTCGCGAGTGCAATTTTATTGAGATCCCCGGGGTTGTTGCCAGAGCTAGGGAGTTCATGCTCTGTATGATGCTTTCAACAGGTAGCTAACCATTTTGCTGAGAGAGACTGAGCCATATGGGATTAAACCCCTGTGCAACGAAGTCAGTATTCTCGACTTCAACCTTTTTTTGTTTTGTTTAGGTTCAGTGGGTGTGTTAATTAAAACCTATAGTGGGACACAGGAATCCACATAAGGATTCAGTCACAGTATTTATTCTTAGTTATGTGAAAGAGAATAGGAAGGAATGTATATTTTATAAAGTTTTGTATTACTTTTTAAAATGCTTTACTGATAACCTTCCATTTGGCATTTCTTTCACGGGCTGGGAAGTACTTGCGTTACAGTTAAATATTTATGTTTTATACATACTTTGCTTTGATATTTTTTAACAACACTTTGAACAGTGTACCTTTCAGACAGCAGTGGAAACTGCTGAACATGAGGCCTAATTGCTTGGGATTTTTCAGATGTTTTCTAGTGCCACAAAAACTTATCTTGTCATTTAACATTTGTATGAACTGGTATGTACTCAGCCGCTTATGTGAACATTTTCCACATTTTTCCAGGTGGAGGGCTGTGTGATGTCTATGCAGAGGAAGGACTTGCCAGATAAGGTGGTGGAAATCTCTCACTCCTATGGGACAGATCGGTGGTTGGTGCTGAGGAAGATTTTGGATGCCTCTGGTGTTTCTATACAGGTATGTGCTATTAGTTTTCAGTATCTGAGTCCAAGAAAGGCAACTCCGTGCAGAGTAGCAAGCAGCCTTTCAGATGCCTCTTGTAGTTAGCTTCTTATGGATATTTTCTTTATTGTATGCAGGTGTGTTGGGAAATGAACAGGCAGACAGATAGGCAGGTGCTGCACCACCTGATGGTTAATAATAGATGCATGAAAAGCTAGACGTTGTGAGGCACTATTGGGAGCAAGTGAGCAATGCAAAAGTGCAGATCATTATGGTGGTGTGGGGGGGGGGGGAGAATTTGGCAGAGCAAGCTGTTTTTCCAGCTTTTGTATCTTTGGTTGACATGTCTTTGGGCAGTGCTCAGTATGCCTTGATGACAACGGTGGTACTGGCTGCAACTGTGTTGTGTGTAGACATGATAGGCATGATTGCATTTACCCAAAATGGTTTTTTTAACTATTATTCATGGAATCATTTTTTTTTTAAATTGACTTCACTGAGACATCATATAATTTCATTAAACTTCATATTGCTGTCTTTGGCAAAGTGACAAAAACCATTTTTGCTGGTTAAAGGGAAGGACATCAGTCAGTTCTTTGATCTGTTTCATGATTACTTCATTTCACTAGAAATAAGTCTTTTCCTACTTAAGATCTTTAATGACTGGAAACAGTAGTTTTAGTTTGTTTTTGTTTTGTTTTTCAATATATATAAAGGCAGTAGTCAGTAAACATGAACAGAGTAGAACATGAAATGAAATACATTAACCAGCACTATTAAACAAATATGAGGGCTATTCCAAAATCAACCTCCAACTGGCTGGTAAAAATAAACCATTTGTATAGCAACACTGTTCATTGCTTGCATCATTCAGTTGCTTGCATATTCAGTAGCCTACAGTTGCATTTGTTCAGCGGCTCACAAACCATGATTGAATAAACATGGACACTGTCATTTCCTGTCCGGCCAGCTGTGACATGTGGTGTGATTAGTTTTCTTCAAGCAGGAGGGGGAAAATGCTCAGCTGTGTAGGTTGGTGTGTATTTAGCTAGAATTCTACTGAATGATGCAAGTAGTAAATGGTGTCGCTATGGCAAAGGGTTCATTTTTACCAGCCAATTGGAGATTGATTTTGGAATAACCTTCATATATATTGGAAGACTCATTCACTGAACCTGTGAAGTATGTCACTGAGGCCTTTGGTAAATTTGGTGTCAATGCGGCTAAAATAAAGCCATTATGATCGGACATGAAACCAACTCAAATGCTGTTTCATAGTAAATAGATTCATATCTGGGCCTTCTAAACGCTGCATAGACTTGAATAGAGTTGATGGCAAACTACTCTTCTTGGAAACAGGCCGCTGTAGACACTATACTAGTGAACTGTGACTAAAAAGTTTAACAACATGCGGAAACAGAACAACATGCGGAAACAGAACAACATGCGGAAACAGAACAACATGCGGAAACAGAACAACATGCGGAAACAGAACAACATGCGGAAACAGAACAACATGCGGAAACAGAACAACATGCGGAAACAGAACAACATGCGGAAACAGAACAACATGCGGAAACAGAACAACATGCGGAAACGGAACAACATGCGGAAACGGAACAACATGCGGAAACGGAACAACATGCGGAAACGGAACAACATGCGGAAACGGAACAACATGCGGAAACGGAACAACATGCGGAAACGGAACAACATGCGGAAACGGAACAACGTGCGGAAACGGAACAACGTGCGGAAACGGAACAACGTGCGGAAACGGAACAACGTGCGGAAACGGAACAACGTGCGGAAACGGAACAACGTGCGGAAACGGAACACCGTGCGGAAACGGAACAACGTGCGGAAACGGAACAACGTGCGGAAACGGAACAACATGCGGAAACGGAACAACATGCGGAAACGGAACAACATGCGGAAACGGAACAACATGCGGAAACGGAACAACATGCGGAAACGGAACAACATGCGGAAACGGAACAACATGCGGAAACGGAACAACATGCGGAAACGGAACAACATGCGGAAACGGAACAACATGCGGAAACGGAACAACATGCGGAAACGGAACAACATGCGGAAACGGAACAACATGCGGAAACGGAACAACATGCGGAAACGGAACAACATGCGGAAACGGAACAACATGCGGAAACGGAACAACATGCGGAAACGGAACAACATGCGGAAACGGAACAACATGCGGAAACGGAACAACATGCGGAACAACAAACGGAACAACATGCGGAAACGGAACAACATGCGGAAACGGAACAACATGCGGAAACGGAACAACATGCGGAAACGGAACAACATGCGGAAACGGAACAACATGCGGAAACAGAACAACATGCGGAAACAGAACAACATGCACAAAGTAGACGTTTCGGCCGGGGCCTTTCTCAACATAAACTGACGACACATTAACAAAGGGGAAATTACTACAACCTCCAGTGCCCACCAGGGTGTCACATGAGAAACTATAAAAAGGTGATGTAGACAGGCAGGTTTCATGGCCTTCATGGAAATTTGGCAACGATCGATATGACGTTTCCCAGGGTGACAGGATGATGCTTTTTTTTTTTTTTTTTTTTTTCTTACTTTCTTTCTTTCTTTCTTTCTTTCTTTCTTTCTTTCTTTCTTTCTTTCTTTCTTTCTTTCTTTCTTTCTTTCTTTCTTTCTTTCTTTCTTTCTTTCTTTCTTTCTTTTTGTTTTGTGACTGTATTCTGTTAGTCCACACACCTGCACATACATGTATTCTGTGTTTGTTTCCAGATGAAATCAGGGGTAGAAGTTGAATCCACAGAGATTGCCCTAGCGTTTCCTCTCCAAGACAAGATGGCAGCCATTCATTCACAGGTAGGTGTCCTAGTCTCCTAATGTCTTCCTTTGTTTCTGATAAATTAATCCAGTGAAAAAGGATTAAAAAACACTTTACGACATGGGCGAAGCAGACTTACGATCACAAAATGATACAAATCAGCGTCTGGCCAGGGCCTTTCTCAACAGAAACTAAACTACACAATAATGAAAGGGGTAGAGTACTCCAACCACCAAGGGGTCACTATAAAAAGGTGAATGGGGAATGGATAAAAATAAAATAAAGGAAGGGTTGAAAAATAGTTGTTAATGTAACAGTGATAATGTATAATTATAGTAAGAATAAGAGTAGGAATGCAGAAGTTAATGCTCTATAACTGGTACTGATAAGAGATCTTCTTCTTTAGCATTTGGACCCCTTGAGGTTCGTTGCTGCAGGTATCAGCCGCCTCCATTTAACTCTCTGGCTAGTCTTCTCTTTTCAGTTGGTGAGACTGTTTGCAGGTCTGTCTGGATATTATCTCTGTCTTCTTGGTTTGCCTCGTGGTCTACACCTATTCATCTCTCTTGTGTATAGTTTTTACTTATGTCATCTGACATTCTTTTAATATGCCCCAACTATTTCAATCTGTTAGCTCTCATGATGCTAGTGAATAAAGGGGATTTTATGAAATTTATTGTTGCTTCTCTCTCTCCTTTCCCCCTTTTTTTTTTTTTTTTAATGGGTCTGAAGATTTGTTGTAAGACTCTTGTTTCTGAAAACCTGTAATAAGGCTTCATCTCTTCAAGTTGCACTCCAAGTTTGAGCCATATAAGACGATTAGTCTTATCAATGTTTGATACTGATAAAAGATAGAATAAATTAACAGTATGAAATATAAAATCAAATAAACTTGAAAAAAACCAAAGATTGTGACAATAGAAAAACTCTTAGATAAAGGTATGCTGGAATTATTTCTGAAGTGTCTCAGACTCTTTCTTTGTGTCTATGACAGTTCAGTTAGTTGAGTGGATCGAATTTATTGCACCAGGTTCTATCCCATAAGGCTCAGTCTCTCTACTAAATGACTAGGCGCCTGCCGAGAGCATCGCGTAAGCAAGTAAACCATAGCTCCAGCGATGATTTCCATGTATCTCTGTGTGAATTTTGCTTATGAACCAAATGATACATCCATGATATGAACCCACGACCTTCCAAGCGCAAGGCAGTTTGACCCTTTCGCCATGGAGATCCATTGGGTCCTACCATGTGTGCCTGGTTTTGGTGCACCCCCACATGTGTTTAAGAACCTCTGCATCCCTTGAAATAGCAGTTTTCAACATTTTTCAGATGGCTGCCTAGCAGCCTAGACTTTAACAAAAAAATATTGAGAAGAAAATACCAAGACCCGGCAACAAAAATTTGAAGGAAAAAAAGCTGCATAATTCAAAATAGTCAAATCCTATGTGTGGATTCCGGGGCCCAATTAAAGGAAAAAAAAGAATAGACCCACTGCCTACCCAAAAAGCATGACATAAGAGTCGACTAATTGGGAGCTTCATTTGAGGTCTGGGTGTATCGCCTGAGAGGCAAGGAACCCAACAGTCTGCACACAGTGTCAGATCTGTCAAATGGATGCACACACAACACTCTAGAACAGGACAGCAGTCCAGAAGTGGATAAACAACCAGAACTTTCCACCACAGTTTACAGCTGGTGAACGCAAAGAAGAAGAAGACCATCGTCAAATAAGATAAAAGAAATAATCACGAGCAATTGGTAATTGTGTTCAGATTTCAGTGTGATGTTTTATCTTCATCAGTGTGATGTTTTGTCTTCATCAATGTGATGTTTTGTCTTCATGGTATCTGCTATCCTTGGTCTTATGTTGGACATTATAAACATACAGCGCAGGTTTCCTTGTAACATAATATTGTTGTATTGAGGTTATCACCTTTTTAGACGTTGATATTTTGATTTTTTTCTTTCTACTTACGGACATATTTTTGTGTTCTTCTAATTTGTGAGATTGGGGGACCTGAGTATAAAGTAATTTTACACCAACCTCGCTGGCCAGTAAAAAGTGCTCAGCAGGCCATAGTTTGCCCACCCCTGATATACATTAGTATCCAACAGCTAATAACTGCAGTATATGGTAAGTATTTCTACATGTATGATATAACTATGTGGAGTTCCAAGGCCCCATTGTGGGGCAAAACAAGAATAAACACACTGCATCCCCTACAAGCATGTCATAGAAGTCGACTAGCTGGCGACTTCCTTCGAAGTCAGAGTGCATCTGTTTGAGTGGCAAGGAACAACCAACTGCACACACAAAAACCTGTAAAAAGGATGTACACACAAAACTCTGGCCCTGTGGAAAAGGAGCTTAGTGGGCGAACAAAGAACAAGAAGAAGAAGAAGACTGTGGAGTTAATAAAATGTTATAGATTGTTTTTCTAAATTGCAGACCAAACCTTCAAAGCTGCCAGTTTTTGCTTTCCTGCCTCTAAGGTCATACGGTTTTCGGTTCATTGTGCAAGGTGAGTGTTGATCTTTTAGGTTTCAAACTGCACATTTAACAACATAGTTGCATATCATTTACAGGACATTTGTAGAACCAAACCCAGCATTTTTTTTTCTTTACTGTGTTTTTCTAGGCAAATTTACGTCCAGTAGTTTGCCATTGCTTTCTAGGCAGTCGGCGTTGTAATGCCACTCTCATAACCGGCGCAAGGCTTGCAGATCGAATTGCAGTGCTCATTCGCAGTGCCTAAGCCACAGACACCGACTAAAATATATAACACTATTATAAAAACATTACAGGGGTTAAAGGTTAAGTGCAGGTGAGTACACTTTGATACTGATATTTTTGGAAGAACGTATTGAGGTGAACTAGAAGTTCGTTGAATGTAAACTATTTCAGGTGATTTCATTCGCGCCCTTCCCCTCCCTACCACAGCCCAAAAGATATTTAATGTTCCCTCCAAAAGACGTGTGTTCTTGAAAATTTAAAAAAAATTTTTTTTAAAGTTTTTAATGTTCCTACCAAATTGTTTTTGTTTACAAAAAAGAAAAAGTTATTAGTTTCTATATTCCCTCCAAAAGATTTCCCAAAAATTCAGATTAAATTTTCAAGTGCTTTAATGTTCACGCCAACAAATGTGTTCTTTAAAGAAAGTTTAAACCCTTGTTTCTTTTTAGGTGATTTAATATTCCCTCTGAAAGACCCATGTTCCTAAAGTTACTGAATTGTTTTTAGGTGACTTTGATGTTCCCTCCAGCCGAGAAGATGTTGACAGGGATAGCTCTTGGAACCAATGGCTAAGGAATGAGATACATGTTCTGTTTGTAGAGGCTTTGGAAGCTTTTAAGGTGGGTTTACTTTGTGCCTCTGCGTGTCGTGAATGTATTTGATGCTTTTATCATATTTTTAGAGTAACTAAGGCAGTATAAGCTGAAATATTTTTGGACAGTAGAGACATCATCATGTAACTAAGGCATTATGAGAGCAGATGCCCTGGTTGGCAGTTGGACTATCAGGAATGGGCTATTTTGGGGGCAGGAGAGACATCATCATGTAACTAAGGCAGTATGAGAGCAGATGCCCTGGTTGGCAATTTGACTCAAGAATGTGCCATTTTTTTGGCACAGGAGAGGCATCATCATGTAACTAAGGCAGTATGAGAGCAGATGCCCTGGTTGTCAATTTGACTATCAAGAATGTGCCATTTTTGGACAGGAGAGACATCATTATGTAACTAAGGCAGTATCAGAGAAGATGCCCTGGTTGGCAGCTGGACTATCAAGAATGGGCCATTTTTGGACAGGAGAGACATCATTATGTAACTAAGGCAGTATCAGAGCAGATGCCCTGGTTGGCAATTTGACTATCAAGAATGTGCCATTTTTGGACAGGAGAGACATCATGTAACTAAGGCAGTATGAGAGCAGATGCCCTGGTTGGCAGTTGGACTATCAAGAATGGGCCCTTTTTGGACATCATCAGTGCCATAAGAGAAGTAAACACTGAGGTTTTCAATTTTGTGGAAAATGGTTTTTCACTGAATAGCGAGACAAGAAAAACTGTGGGTAAGCCATCCGTCATCAACCAAAACAGAATGGGAGTTGTTGGCGTAAAAACATTTAGAGGCAAATTCAGAGAGAGATCAGAGAATGTATGATCAACCCCAGAATGCAGTGAAGTTGATCTTTGAATGAACAATGAAAGAGTTAAACTGAAAAAAATTTATATATATTGAATCAAGGGCCATAAACCAGCACAGGCAGCAATAATAAAAAATCTTTTATTAAAGAAGAAGAAAAAATAATTTTAAACAGATCACTAATAAATTCATTAAAAGGGCATTGATCTGTATATTGTTTTTTAAAACTTTTTTTTAAGAATATAAATATCTTTATAAATTTGGAATACATAAAGATATATGGAGTAATCAGTGACATGAACAGGGTGAAAGCATTGAATGCATTACATTCTGTAGGTCCTACGAAAACATATGTATTGAGTCACTCATGCTGTAACCCTGTGACCTCCATCACTTTGGCTTAAAGGTCAATTACTTGGCTCTTTAAAAAAAAATAGAATGCTGTGATGTCAATTCTTGACTCAACTCAGTGGTAAATAGTAATGCATATTGTATACCCTCCTGGTATTTTTTTTTTTTAAACTATAACACCACTTTGTGTATGTACAGTATTTACTAAATTACATCTACTGCATACCCACATTTCAATATCTCTAACTGGTGAATGTTTTCAAATCTGCAGGCTCACCCAGACCTGTCCCCAATCAAGGCCCTCATCTTGTACCTACAGTTCATCCCGCTGGAGGGCGAGGTGATGGACTTCTTCAAGCCAGTGACAACCAAGATCCTGGCTCTGTTGAGAGCCAAAGAGTGTATGCCCATTCTCACAGAGGACAAAGCATGTAAGCTTGTCTTTAGTGTGGCCTCTGTTGCTTTTAGTACCACAAAACCCATCACATGTTTGAATTGTTTTGTAATCTTGGACGAAAATTTTGATCTTTTTTCCAGGCTATGCCGGTGTACTGGGTAATGAACAGGCAGACAGATTGGCTAGATCTGCACCACTGGGTGGTGAATTGATACATGACAAGGCAGATGTGGTCAAGGCCTTTTGGAAACTAGCAGCAGAATCTGTTGAGAAACAAGATTATTATGGCCTGGAGACAATAAGGCACCAGGGTCTGGCCGGCTCACTCCACTCAGAGGAAAGGCAAGATGGACATTTAACCAGAATGTGACAGGTGCCATCAGTATTGAAACTCTGCACTGGCTGCTGAAGATGACGGAGAACGCATGGGAACTTCCCGAGTGCTGTTATGTCAATTCTGGACTCAGCTCAACTCTGAATCGTTAGTTTTACACTCTTATGTCTGTAGTATTTTAACAAACTCCGTACTCATACCCCTGGCTGTTTTAAAGTAGTTTTCAGCTTAAGAGTGTCTTGTCCTATATAGGAGGATTATCATTCTATGGGGACCATGGAGTTGTGCTGCTGGGTTTTGAGAACAGCGTCAGCTGTCTGTGAAAAGTCCACTGCAGAGTGACAGCCTCTGCTGCAGAGTCTACATAAAAACTAGTACCGAGAAAAGATAATCAATCAGCCAGATTCCAATTCCAGAGTGATTGTTGGGTGCAGTGAATGTTCAGCAGGCTAACTTTTGGACCCCCCTCCCTTCTTCTTTTCCATTTTTAAATCTTTCCTTAAACAGTTATATTCTCACTGTAGTTATGGTTTTTTTTTTCAAGTGCCTACTGTCTTGCAGAAAAGCAACTTTTACCATGACAGTTCTTATTCCAGTCTCTTCAAGGTATCTTGTTAGATGTTATGACTGTTCCAAGATAGTTGTGCTGATTCATTCCTCCATTTCCCCACAAAAAAACCATAAATGTTGCAATTTGGAATACAATCTGGCAATAAAATAACAAGACTAATGTTGTTATGACCAAAACAAAAATACTATTCATGAAGACAAAGCATTTCATCCAAACAGTGCTCTGGCACAATTGTGATGCCATCCAATGGCAGATGAGTTAATCACCATTTTGTTTAGCTAGTGACAGTTACACTGTTACATATACAGCATGGAGCCAAGGATGAAGCTTCACCTCATCCACTTGGAAAAGTACTATTGAGATAGTTGAAAAAAAAAAAAAGTAAATATGAAAGCTAAATACCTCCCTACAGGCATTATCAGCAATCAGTCCAGTTAAATCACTTAACCTGTTTTATTCTTTTTTTTTTCCTGTCTATCCGCTAGCCATACAGTGGAAAATCCCATCGAAGACGGTGATTGCGAAAGATTCTCTTGTTCTGGAGATCATCTCCCCTGAGTCCTTGCAGCGTTTCCTGGGCTTGTATTACCTGCACCCAGATGTGGCGGCAGCTCTGGACGATCCCTTGATACAAGCGCTTGGCATTGAGACGGTCACTACAGAACACCTGCTTCATGTTGGTCAGTCCATTGCACTTAATTGGAACGACAATGGAGGCACTGGTAGGTGTTTCTCCATCTTCTGCTCTTTTCTTGTTTATCTTCTTTTCCTCTGCCCCTTCTTATTCATCTCCTCCCCTCTTATTCTCCTTCTCTTCTCTTTCTCCTTTTTCTCCTCCTCAGCTTCACCTTTTTTGCCCCCTCCTCATTGTTATTATTCTTTTTCTCCGCCTCCTTCTCCTTTTTCTTCTCCCCCTTCTTTTTCTCCGCCTCCTTCTCCTTTTTCTTCTCCCCCTTCTCCTTTGTTTCCTCTTTCTCTTTATCATTATAATTATTCTCCTACCCCTCTTCATTCTTATTCTTCTCCTCCTGCACCTCCTTCTCCTTCTCCTCCCCCTTCCTCCTCCTTCTGCGTGCCCTTCTGCTGCTGTGAAAATAGACCTCCAACTAATTTGCATTCATTCATCCAGTCCTCTACCATCATATGCAGCTTGCCTTATGTCCCCGTCATCTTGTTTCACCTAATTCTCCTCTTCATGTTTTTTGGGTCTGCCTTCATTCCTCTGACCCTTGGGTTCCAATGCAGGGCATTCTAGTAATGTTATCGGGTTTTCTTAGTCTTTGTCCTATCCAGTGCCAATGTCTTTTCCTCACCTGAAACTAGCTGCTGGCAGTTTGGCAGTAGACTACTTTGCAACAATGGTATCATGAGCAGATTGTTCAATTATTTGAAAAACAGTGACAAGCAAAAGCTAAAGAACGGGAAATTTTGGCTAGTAAAATGACAACCAAACAACAAATCCTGGGGGTTGGTTTTGCAACATTATCTAAAGCAACAATTAAAAAAAAAATATCTATACAATTATCAGATTGTTGGTCGGTTTTTTCTGTCTTTCTACTTCGTTTGTGTGAAAAGGTTTTCTCAGCCATGTCGTATTAAAAACCAAATAGACATCAGATGGATGCTTTAGCAGCACTTCGTTTGTCAGAAAAAAACGCTGTAGTCACGTATATCAGATTTTCTAAGCAGCAGTTGTCAGCAAATTTAATTTCATACTATCATTTGTTTGTGTTTGGTTCATTGTCATGAGGGCCGCAAATGTTCCCCTATTTTAGTGGGCCACAGGCACAAAAACGTTGAGAAACACTGGTCTGAATGACATGTAACTAACTTAAAAAAATTTACGGGGTTCATAGCTGACTTTGAAACTTGATTTTTGCCTAGAACTTGTGGCTCTGACCTTGAAACTTGCATTTTACCTTGGAAAAGACCGCCTGTAATGGAAGAATTGGAAATAATTTTGACTATTTGATTATTTTTACAGAACAAGTGACAGAGTTGGCCAAGTGGCTAGCCTGTGTATACCGCAGCCTGGATGACTTTCAGGAGAATACACACATCTTCGAGAAGCTGTGCAGTTTCAGGTTTGTGTCATGAGCATGTTTACAAACTCTTTGTTTTGTGTTGAGGATCTTTGTTGCATTGGGTGGTAAACGGGCAAAAGAAGACGATTAGCACCTTGGCTCCCAGGTCGACCTAGCCTTAAATGGGTACCGAGGGAGTCCTGGGAACATCGGCCACCGAGTGGCTTGTGGCTTGCCGGAAGACGACTTTGTTGCCGATGAGGTTTGGGTCTGTCTCCTTTGATCGCTTCAACACTGCAAGAGTCCTTTTCAGGGCTACTTTGTGGCAAACAGTGATAAGCCATTTTATGTGGTGCACATCTAGCCACAAGTAAATAAAACCTAAGCTCCCCCTATAGGGAGACTTGTTGAACGTGATGATATTTCTCCTCAAAGCAAGCCAAGCCAAGTCCTGGGAACTAAAGATGGCTGGAGTAAGGTTGACCATATCGCCCATAGAGTGGCAGTTGGTCTATAACCTGAGTCCGGCATCATATATATATATTTATTGTAAGATCTTGTTGAGTGGTTGCATTTATTGTAAGATCTTGTTGAGTGGTTGCATATATTGTAAGATCTTGTTGAGTGGTGGCATTTATTGTAAGATCTTGTTGAGTGGTTGCATCTATTGTAAGATCTTGTTGAGTGGTGGCATTTATTGTAAGATCTTGTTGAGTGGTTGCATTTATTGTAAGATCTTGTTGAGTGGTGGCATTTATTGTAAGATCTTGTTGAGTGGTTGCATTTATTGTAAGATCTTGTTGAGTGGTGGCATTTGTTGTAAGATCTTGTTGAGTGGTGGCATTTGTTGTAAGATCTTGTTGAGTGGTGGCATTTGTTGTAACATCTTGTTGAGTGGTGGCATTTGTTGTAAGATTGAGTGGTGGCATTTATTGTAGGATCTTGTTGAATGGTTGCATTTATTGTAAGATCTTGTTGAGTGGTTGCATTTATTGTAAAATCTTTTTGAGTGGTTGCATTTATTGTAAGATCTTGTTGAGTGGTTGCATTTATTGTAAGATCTTGTTGAGTGGTTGCATTTGTTGTAAGATCTTGTTGAGTGGTTGCATTTGTTGTAAGATCTTGAGTGGTGGCATTTATTGTTAGGATCTTGTTGAGTGGTGGCATTTATTGTAAGATCTTGAGTGGTGGCATTTATTGTAAGATCTTGTTGAGTGGTTGCATTTATTGTAAGATCTTGTTGAGTGGTGGCATTTATTGTAGGATCTTGTTGAATGGTTGCATTTATTGTAAGATCTTGTTGAGTGGTTGTATTTGTTGTAAGATCTTGTTGAGTTGTTGTTTTTATTATAAGATCTTGTTGAGTGGTTGCATTTATTGTAAAATCTTTTTGAGTAGTTGCATTTATTGTAAGATCTTGTTGAGTGGTGGCATTTGTTGTAAGATCTTGTTGAGTGGTGGCATTTGTTGTAAGATTGAGTGGTGGCATTTATTGTAGGATCTTGTTGAATGGTTGCATTTATTGTAAGATCTTGTTGAGTGGTTGCATTTATTGTAAAATCTTTTTGAGTGGTTGCATTTATTGTAAGATCTTGTTGAGTGGTTGCATTTATTGTAAGATCTTGTTGAGTGGTTGCATTTGTTGTAAGATCTTGTTGAGTGGTTGCATTTGTTGTAAGATCTTGAGTGGTGGCATTTATTGTTAGGATCTTGTTGAGTGGTGGCATTTATTGTAAGATCTTGAGTGGTGGCATTTATTGTAAGATCTTGTTGAGTGGTTGCATTTATTGTAAGATCTTGAGTGGTGGCATTTATTGTTAGGATCTTGTTGAGTGGTGGCATTTATTGTAAGATCTTGTTGAGTGGTTGTATTTGTTGTAAGATCTTGTTAAGTGGTTGCATTTATTGTAAGATCTTGTTGAGTGGTTGCATTTATTGTAAGATCTTGTTGAGTGGTGGCATTTATTGTAAGATCTTGTTGAGTGGTTGTATTTGTTATAAGATCTTGTTGAGTGGTAGCATTTATTGTAAGATCTTGTTGAGTGGTGGTATTTGTTATAAGATCTTGTTGAGTGGTAGCATTTATTGTAAGATCTTGTTGAGTGGGTGCATTTATTGTAAGATCTTGTTGAGTGGTTGCATTTATTGTAAGATCTTGTTGAGTGGTGGCATTTATTGTAAGATATTGTTGAGTGGTGGCATTTATTGTAAGATCTTGTTGAATGGTTGCATTTATTGTAAGATCTTGTTGAGTGGTGGCATTTATTGTAGGATCTTGTTGAATGGTTGCATTTATTGTAAGATCTTGTTGAGTGGTTGCATTTACTGTAAAATCTTGTTGAGTGGTGGCATTTGTTGTAAGATCTTGTTGAGTGGTTGCATTTGTTGTAAGATCTTGTTGAGTGGTGGCATTTATTGTTAGGATCTTGTTGAGTGGTGGCATTTATTGTAAGATCTTGAGTGGTGGCATTTATTGTAAGATCTTGTTGAGTGGTTGCATTTATTGTAAGATCTTGAGTGGTGGCATTTATTGTTAGGATCTTGTTGAGTGGTGGCATTTATTGTAAGATCTTGTTGAGTGGTTGTATTTGTTGTAAGATCTTGTTAAGTGGTTGCATTTATTGTAAGATCTTGTTGAGTGGTTGCATTTATTGTAAGGTCTTGTTGAGTGGTGGCATTTATTGTAAGATCTTGTTGAGTGGTTGTATTTGTTATAAGATCTTGTTGAGTGGTAGCATTTATTGTAAGATCTTGTTGAGTGGTGGTATTTGTTATAAGATCTTGTTGAGTGGTAGCATTTATTGTAAGATCTTGTTGAGTGGGTGCATTTATTGTA
Organism: Candidula unifasciata; assembly: GCA_905116865.2. Lineage (NCBI taxonomy): Eukaryota > Metazoa > Mollusca > Gastropoda > Stylommatophora > Geomitridae > Candidula > Candidula unifasciata. The sequence goes on from CAJHNH020007523.1 coordinate 251,862, forward strand.
AGATCTTGTTGAGTGGTTGCATTTATTGTAAGATCTTGTTGAGTGGCTGCATTTGTTGTAAGATCTTGAGTGGTGCCATTTATTGTTAGGATCTTGTTGAGTGGTGGCATTTATTGTAAGATCTTGTTGAGTGGTTGTATTTGTTGTAAGATCTTGTTGAGTGGTTGCATTTATTGTAAGATCTTGTTGAGTGGTTGCATTTATTGTAAGATCTTGTTGAGTGGTTGCATTTATTGTAAGATCTTGTTGAGTGGTGGCATTTATTGTAAGATCTTGTTGAGTGGTGGCATTTGTTGTAAGATCTTGAGTGGTTGCATTTATTGTAAGATCTTGTTGAGTGGTTGTATTTGTTGTAAGATCTTGTTGAGTTGTTGCATTTATTGTAAGATCTTGTTGAGTGGTTGCATTTATTGTAAGATCTTGTTGAGTGGTGGCATTTGTTGTAAGATCTTGTTGAGTGGTTGCATTTATTGTAAGATCTTGTTGAGTGGTTGTATTTGTTGTAAGATCTTGTTGAGTTGTTGCATTTATTGTAAGATCTTGTTGAGTGGTTGCATTTATTGTAAGATCTTGTTGAGTGGTTGCATTTATTGTAAGATCTTGTTGAGTGGTGGCATTTATTGTAAGATCTTGTTGAGTGGTGGCATTTGTTGTAAGATCTTGTTGAGTGGTTGCATTTATTGTAAGATCTTGTTGAGTGGTTGTATTTGTTGTAAGATCTTGTTGAGTTGTTGCATTTATTGTAAGATCTTGTTGAGTGGTTGCATTTATTGTAAGATCTTGTTGAGTGGTGGCATTTGTTGTAAGATCTTGTTGAGTGGTTGCATTTATTGTAAGATCTTGTTGAGTGGTTGTATTTGTTGTAAGATCTTGTTGAGTTGTTGCATTTATTGTAAGATCTTGTTGAGTGGTTGCATTTATTGTTAAGATCTTGTTTACTGGTGGCATTTATTGTAAGATCTTGTTGAGTGGTTGCATTTGTTGTAAGATCTTGTTGAGTGGTTGCATTTATTGTAAAATCTTTTTGAGTGGTTGCATTTATTGAAAGATCTTGTTGAGTGGTTGTATTTGTTGTAAGATCTTGAGTGGTTGCATTTATTGTTAAGATCTTGTTTACTGGTGGCATTTATTGTAAGATCTTGTTGAGTGGTTGCATTTATTGTAAGATCTTGTTAAGTGGTTGCATTTTTTGTAAGATCTTGTTGAGTGGTTGCATTTATTGTAAGATCTTGTTTACTGGTTGTATTTGTTGTAAGATCTTGTTGAGTGGTTGCATTTATTGTAAGATCTTCTTGGATGATTGCGTCTGCTGTAAGATTTTCTTGGATGATTGTGTTGATTGTGAGATATTCTTACAGTTCTTATAGTTGTGATAGTATTTTGTTTGTAAAACAGGATAATCCCCTTGTCTGATGGAAGTCTAGTGTCTCTGTCAGATGTGACAGTGTTCTTGTTAAATGATGGACGATCAGAGGCTGGTAATCAGGCAAAGAACAAAGGCAAGGTTCGAGGTAAGTGTTGTTGAATAGTATGTCCCCCCCCCCCTTTTCCCCTTTTCTTTTGAGTTCACCCTCAGCAAACTGTGTTGTGGTTTACAGCTAGGGTGCACCTTTCTGCCAAACACGTCTAATTTCGGCAAACACTTTTATTTAAAAACATTTGTATCAAGAGTGGAGGGGAATCAGTCTTCCCTCTCCCCATTCCCTCCCAAGTAGGACCTTGGAACCCGTATGGTAAAATAGTGTGTCTAATTCTAGACAATTTCTAACATGCAGTGCAAAGACAGTTCCTTTTGAGAAAAAATAAAAAGCTCAACCTGCTGCTAGTTAGCCGAAGCTGCTAACAGTCTCTGGTTATATTTGTGGTCTGTTTTATTTGCCCTGCTTTGGGAAAAGACAGACAAGACTTTTGGTCAGGTTGTGACCGCCGCCATCAGTATGGAAACTCCTGGCTGGCTACCACCTTTTCTGTGTCAGCCATTAAAACAGTGGCTAGCGCATTGAGTTGTGGTTGGGAGCTAGACTATGTTATCCGCATGTTTCGATCTATCAAGCCCCAGTTTCAGCAAACACCTGAATGGTCACATTTTACCGCATTGTTAGGACACTAGGTTTGTACACACAAGCTCACTCGTGCACTCACTCTTACACACTCTCTCACACTCTCACACACTTTCTCTCACACTTTCTCTCACACACTCTCACTCACACACACTTACTCTCTCTCTCTCACTCACACACACACACACACACTTACTCTCACACATACTTACTCTCACACACACTCTCTCTCACACACAATCAAACACTCACTCTCTCACACACAAACATACATACACTCTCTCTCACAAACACACACACTCTCTCATACACACTCTCTCTCACGCACGCGTGCATATACGCGCACACACACGAGCAGATGTTCTCAAAATCGGTGCCGCAGATGTAATCAAGAAAAGTCGGATAAACATGTGAAATTATTAAAAAAGGCATTCAGATACCTTAAGTTAAAATTTTAGGTTGTCTTTCCTCGCCACTGTCAAAAGTTTTTTTTTTTTCACACTCAGCCTTGTTTCATACTGCATAAAAGGCCAACCATTACCCTAAGAATTGTCCATGTATTTATCTCAAGGTGTGGCAGATTCTCTACCTGAATTCGTTAAGGTGCAGTCTCTCTAATTAAAGTTATGGTGACATTGTCTCAGCAGACACCTGCGAGCCTGAGTCATCCACGCTGGGCTGCCTCGTTCGCTTTAAGGCAACTCATGACCAAAAGAAAATACAAGGAAAACTTAGAAAATTATCCTAGCTAACTTTCTTTGTTTGATAATTAACAGGCACCGAAAGGGCAATGCGTTTACTGCAGTAGAAGTGGTGCTAACAGTTGCTTGGTTCCATCTAAATTACAGAGACATCTAGAATGGGATCATTCTGATTTAGTACATATAGGTTAAGAAATCTGCGCTTTGTCTCTTCAGGCAGGGTCATCCATGCTGGAGAGAATTTCTGAAAATGGAAAGGATATAATGCAAAATGCATCCAGTTTCATTCATCACACTAAAGACATCTGATCATTCAATTTGCAATTTTTTCCCCTTTTCCCCCTAAGTATTCAACCGCTTTGAGGGTAGGTGCGCTGCAAAATTTGTGTTTAACCTGACAAGGGTGCGGCAGTGAAAAAAGTTTAAGGACCGCTCACACAAAGAATTAGCAGCTGAAAGGGACACAGCCATGTGGAAATGTCCTGGGAAGCAGCAAAGTCAATTAGTGATTCCTTTCATTTAAATGTTATTGTTTTGGAACAAGCAACAGAATCAGTAGAGAAACAAGATTATGATGGTCTGGAGAGAATGAGTTACCTGGGTGGAACCAGAGAGTCTGGCCAGCTCATCTACGCACAGAAAAAAGGCAAGACGGACATATAACCATATTGTGACCAGTACCATCAGTATTAAAACTGCGCTGGCTGCTGAAGATGACTGAGCACACATGGGAATGCTCTAAGTTCTGTGATGTCAGTACTTGACTCAACTCTTTTGTTTCTCTGTATGATGTATCATAAAAGTGACGAAATAAGATAAATGTATCTGGCTAGAAAACACTCAGGGGAAAGACGAGATGCATATGCAATCAAACAGTTACTGGTGCTATCAGAATTTGAACTCTTTGTTTGCTCCTGAAGATGGGGATGGAGCGCTTATGTGGGTGTCCAGAGTGCTGTGATGTTGATTCTAAATTCAACATTCAGCACATTTATAAGATAAATGTCTGCACAGCATCTGGTGTTAAAAGTTCAGAGTTAAAGAAGATGGCATTTTTTGTTTTTTTTAGCGCATCCTGAGAGGCATGGGCAGAGAATCATCAAGGGGCACTGGGATGGGAAACAAATATACTGAGAAGAAAAGGATGTCAAAAGACCTTAAAACAAAGGTTGATTAGGGGCCAAAAGTGGATGGGTTCCACAGGATATATCCGAATAGACCACTGGACTGCAAACCATGTGTGGTGTGTAAATTGCACAACAGGGTGATGTATAGTAAAGGACCCTTCTCCGCCATCAGGGGTACATTATAACACAATAGCCTGGAAAGACAGACGATCACAGTAAAATAAAGATCCCTTTTCACACCTTCAGGGGCATCGGGCATATAGGAAAAAGAGTCCAATCAGTCACAATAAATTCAAAACGTTCTATTCTGTGGAGGCAAACTTTAACTTTTTTCTAATTCTAATGTCACTACTTTTGTATGGAGCCAAAACATGAGCAATTAAGGCAATTACTTATAAACTACAGACATTCATTAACTGGAGCCTGTAGCAGAACAGATTGAATTAAATGTTATGATAGAATCACTAATGTAGAGCTTTAGGAGAGAACTAAGCAAGCTTCAGTGGACCAACAGGTGAAGGAAGAAAAGACACTGGCATTGGATAGGACACACATTGAACAAACCGGAGAACAATATAACTAGAATATCTTTGCACTGGGGCATAGGAATAAAGGAAGGTTTTTTTTTTTTTTTTAAATATATAAAGTGAGCCTAAGAATGAAATTAGAAAGATGGGGATGACATAGGGAGAGCTGCATGCAATAGCAAAAGATAGAACGACTTGGCATGAGTTGGTTGAGGGCCTATGCTCCATTGGGGGCTAGAAGGGCAGAAGAAGAAGAAGAAGAAATTACAAGTTTTACTCTAGGTTTTTACTTGACTGCAAATGATGATGATGATGGATCAGTCCATCAAGCTGAGTCTTTTGCCTCCTTTGTTTCCCCAGACCCGCTGCTTGAGCTGAAGAAGGATCTGAGCCTGGTGCATGCTGCACTGACTAGCACCAGCGACAACGAGGTGAACTCCCAGGTGGTCAAGCTGCTGCTGAAGATGGGTATCAAGCAGATGACCGCCCATGATCTGATCCACAGTCACATCATGCCCGTCCTCAAGTCAGACACCTGGAAGGTATTTTCATTTGCCTTTTTTCTTTTGTTTGTTTGCATCTGTAAACTCCAGCGGAAAAGACCTGGTTGTTACATCCATTTCTGGACTTTGTTTCAGGGCGTGAGTTTTGCGTGTGCATCTGTTTTATATATCTTGCTTATTTGTATGCAGGCTGTTGGTTCCTTGCATGTCATGCAGATGCACTCCAACTTTGAAGGAAGTCCCCAGTTAGTCGACTCTTATGACATGCTTGTTGGGGAAGCAGCGGGTCTGTTCTTGTTTTCTCTACAATGTTACTCCAGAACCCACATGGGAAGCCTTTTCTTCTTGTCATTTCCAGAAATGCACTCTGACTTTGAAAAAAAAAAAAAAAACTCTAATTAGTTGACTCTTATGACATGTTTGTTGGGGAGGCAGCGGGTCTATTCTTGTTTTCCCTACAATGTTACTCCAGAACCCACATGGGAAGCCTTTTCTTCTTGTCATTTCCAGAAATGCACTCTGACTTCGAAAAAAAACACAACTCTAATTAGTTGACTCTTATGACATGCTTGTTAGAAGGCATGACAAGAATAGAACCCACATGGGGACTCCTTTTATTTAGTCTTTTTCCTTTTATACAAACAGTCTCCTCTTACCTTCCCCCCTTCACTCAGCACACACACACAGTTACATACTGCTTGGTTTCCATCCGAATGCCCACCGGCCACATCTGGGGGATCTCTCTCCTGCATGTAGAGAGCAAGGCTGTAGCACATATTCAGTATTCTGTGGTGCCTGTCCACTTGGGCAGAGCTCTGAATCCCCAGTCTTGGATTTCTTGTACATGTGGTTACAGGATACAATCAGACAGTTACTGGTACCATCAGAATTTTAACTCTTCGCTTGCTACTGAAGGTGGGGACTGAGCGCTCAAGGAGGTGTCCCGAGTACTGTGAAGTCGATTCTTAATTCAACATTCAACACGGTTGCAGAGTCTGCTGTGTCTAGTACTTATCTGAACTTATCTTTCATGTGAGTAGATTGATTGGGGCTTAGGATGTGCTCTAGATGGGAAGTTTTCCACTGGGGTTTATTGGCTGCCTTGATCTGGGTTTTATCTTTTCCATAAGTGCCTCCTGAATCTGTCTGTTCTGTCTAATGTCTGCCAAGTAGTCTGCTCTTTCATTTCCTTTAATACTTATATAGAGGAATTGCAGGGTGCTATAGTTTTAGGTTTGGAAAATGGAAATGTCTCTTCTTCTTTTTCTGCCTTTCTATCCCCCACTGGAGCATAGGCCCTCAACCAACTCACGCCAAGTCGTTCTATCCTTCGCCATTGCATGGAGCTCTCCCCATGTCCTCCCCATCTTTCTAACTTCATTTTCCAGCTCTCTTCTCCATGAGTTTTTTGGCCTTCCTTTATTCTTATGCCCCTGTGGGTTCCAATGCAAAGACATTCTAGTTATGCTGTTCTCCTGTTTTCTCAGTGTGTCCTATCCAACGCCAGCGTCTTTTTCTCACCTCTTGGTCCACTGGAACTTTGGTTCTTTCCCACAGCTCTACATTAAGGATTCTATCATACCATTTAATTCCCTCTGTTCTGTGCAGTGAATCTATGTAGTTTATTAGTAATTACCTTAGTTCTCTCTGTTTCTGCTCCATACAACAGTACTGATTTGATATTCGAATAAAAAAATTTTTAGTGTAATAAATTTATTTTGACCTCCACAAATTCCCTAATTACATGAAAGCTCCTCTTGCCTTTTGTATTGGAATAGTAATACCTCTATCAGTTCCCCCATCTCTATCTACATGTTTCCACATGACTGAAATTTCTGTTTACAGGAAAAAAAGCGAGATGTGTTGATCAGCTACATTGTGTACATAAAGACTGAGCTTGACCGCAACCCATCAGTTGTTGACATGTCGGAGTTGAGATCTGTCGCTCGATTGGCGACAAACCATGGGATCCAATCCCCGAGTGAGGAGGATGTTCATTTCTCATCTGTTTTTGGGAATAAAATCGACTTACGTCGAGTATTTCCTGGTAAGTTATTGCCATAACTTTTTGTTTACTATTTGTTTATGTCTTAACTTTGTTTAATATTTGCAAGTTTTGTTTAACTAGTGTTTAATATTCACAGATCTTTACAAAGTGTTCAGTATTCACAGGTCTTAACTTAGTGTTCAGTATTCACAGGTCTTAACTTAGTGTTCATTATTCAGTTTTCAACTTAATATTTTGTATTCACAGTTCTTAACTTTGTCATTTCTTGTCACTTGGACCACCTTTCTCAGATATCACATGTCTGGCTTCTGTGAACTGTTGTCATTGTCCATGATTCGCACCTGTAGGTCGGGACTGGCACATAGGTAGAGCGGTATGCAGCCATTTTTTTGTCCACTTACAATTTTATCCTTTGCTGAAAAACCACCGGTTTATGGCCTGGACAAGTCTCCCATCTGCTGCTTTTTTGAGTAGCCAGTTCTGTCTTAACGCCTTCATTCCAACCTTTTACAACTCCATCATGTCATGCTGATGACATTTACTTCCTGTGACATTCCTGGTGTCAGTTTTAAACAGAGTTGACCTGAGAGTCAAGGCCATCTGGCAACAACAACAAAATGTGTGTTAACTCAGAGCTCATACCCAGAAACCAGCAGACAAGCATATAAATTGGTTAAATCAAATGCATTTGTCCCTAGGTATATTGCTTGCTATCCAATATGCAAATAACAAACGAGACCAAGCAAGATAATGTATCCAATTTTATAAGAAAGCGCCGGAGGTACTACATTGGCCATAGAAGTTCACCAGCCGGAAAAGCAGCAGCAGCTAATCTATCAGCCTGCTCGTTACCTCGCACACTTGAATATCATGAACAGAACATCTGTGATATGCTCTTGATCTGGATCTTATCAAGTGATGTAAGCCACTCTGATCAAAGGACACCAGTTCAAATTTTCCCTGCATTCTCTGTTGGTCTGTTACAATCACATCACTGTGCTGTTCTCAATTCATCAACTGCCATTACTGCCTCCACCTCCATTCTCATACTGGATGTATATTCAGGAGACAACATTGAATCGGCAACACTCAAAAGACTGCAAGAACTTCAGGTCAAATGAGGTGTCGCCAAACATGAACACTATACAGGTAGCCGAAGAAGAATAGTATACAACACAGAACTAGTGTTGTCAGTCGCCACATGCTGGGAGATATACTGTAAGATGAGATCTGAGTGCCTATGGATTTGTCTGATGTGCACTGAGCATAATCTTTCAGTTAACTAACTGGATGTAGTGAAGTTGTACATGAGGCTCTTTTTTTTTTTTTCAAGCAGTATCCATGAGAATCGAGGTGAAAGCGGTAACTGAGCTCTCCGGTGGCTAGAGAACAAGATACATACACATGTTGTAATTGCAACAGTCTCTGAAAGGTTAAGACAGGGATACTTCGAGCAGAGTGGCAAGCTGTACTGGAAAAGTCACGGGTAGTGAGCATACTTTTGGATCTTTTCTCCAGGCCATGCAAGTGTGGTCGGTAATGAACAGGCAGACAGATTGGCTGGATCTGCACCTCTGGGTGGTGAATTGATACGTGACAAGGCAGATGTGGTCAAGGACCTTCGGGAACAAGCAACGGAATCTGTTGAGAAACAAGATTATTATGGCCTGGGGAGAATGAGGCATCTGGGTGTAACCAGAAGGTCTGGCCTGCTCACTACACTCAAGGGGAAAGGCAGGACGGACATATGACCAAATTGTTACCGGTACCATCTGTATTGGAACTGTGCTGGCTGCTGAAAATTTGGATGGAGCATGCATGGGAATGTCAATTCTTGACTCAACTCAAGCAGTGTCCATTCAACTTTGCAATAAACCCCACCCACTCTTTTTACCTCTCACTGCAGACCCATCTTTATATTATGTCATCTGGTTGTCTTTTCATCGATCAGCTCTTGCACTGCTGACTCTGAAATGAATAGTAGAAGTAATATGTACTCTCGACCCTATCTGTTTCAGGCATTGAGTGGACATTAGTGGACGGTGCCTACTTGCCCCATTCACCTTCCCATCACGACTTGCAGTCTTGGCATCACTTCCTGTCCGACCTCGGAGTGGTGGACTTTCTACGAGTGCGGCAGTCTGAGGTTCACTTTGATAAGAGCAATATTGTAAGTACTTTAAGAGTTTCTGGTGCACAAATTTGAAGAAAAGAACATGTTTAGTGTTGACTGAGCAAGAGCAGCATTTCACAAGATGAATAGTCGTAGACAGTGTAGTAAAAGTAAAGGTCCCTTTTCCACGCCTTTAGGCATATAGGGCTAGACCTATATTTTTATAGACCAATCCATACAAGATGGATGATGTGATCAGCATCATGCTGGCCGCCTTTACTTCCCGGGACTGCACCCGGTACCCACTCAAGGCTGGGTCGACCTGGAAGTCAAGGTTGTCTTTTTTTTAAACAGTCCAGCTCCGCCAGAGAGCGAGCCCACTACCTTCCGATCCGCACTTGAGAGTGTAGCGGGGACTCGCTCAGTTTAATATAGTGAATGTAAAAAGTAACATGTATCTTTCTTTGTGGCTTAGAGGTCCTTCATACATTTCACTCTTTAACATACCAGGGTTGTTTTTTTTTTTTCATGGTGAGCGATTTATGAAAAGACCTCTTTTGTAGCTTTTAAACAGGGGTACAAGGGTTTGTAGAGTAAAGGAAGTTGGGATGACTACTACTTGTTTTTGTTGTTCTTCTTCCTCTTCCTCTTCCTCATGTATGTATGGATGTATGTATGTGTGTGTGTGTGTGTGTGCATGTATGTGGATGTATGTGTGTACTGGGTGCCTATGTGTGTGTGTAAGTGAGTGATTGGGCTTGTGGGTGTGTGTGTTCGCGTGTGAGCGTGCGCACATATTTTACCACCCATGCTTTTGTTTTTGACTTCATATCCATAATATGCATATCATTACATGAATATAACATGCTTCATTGATGAAATACAACTGCTGTGTGAAAGATGGGAGTTTGGAAGGGCCGAATGTAAGACAGGCCTGAGTGCCTAATTTGAAAATAAAGTTCATTCGTTTGTTCATCGTTTTTATCTTTAGCATCTTTTCCTTTTTTTTCCTTCTTTTTCTTCTTTTTTCTTTGGCATCTGAACCCTTGAGGCTCATTGCTGTAGATATCCCTCCCGTCCATGTGTCTCTGTGATTGAATTTATGTCGTGCTTCAAATACTATCGTTGGGTGCAGAAGCAGCTAATTTGTCTGTACATTTCAAAACACACCAGCCTGCTTTGGAGAAAAGATCCTAAGGTTGCTGACTACCTAAAACTTCTGAAATGTTGCTTGCCACTCAGCACCAAACATACCTGTCTCTGTCCATTCTAACATGTTTGTAGACCACATTAAAATGTGTTGAACATCTCTCCCATCCCCAGCATGAAACCGCCTGGGCAGTTTACAAAGATGTGTGGCCTGATTCCTCTGATGGGTATACCGTAACTGACTTCCAGTGTGAAGAGTTCCACAAGTTGGTGACAGCCAATCAGAAGTTAGACCAGCAATACCAGCAAATGGTGGCCTTGTACGAGCTACTTGACCTGGAGTGGGACGGCAAATACAAATGTTTCACCCACACTCGACTGAAATCTGGCTCAGGGCATGTGTTGAAGGAAGATATTAAGGTATTTTAAAAAAAATTTTAATTGTTTTGACTGTATGCCACAGCAACTTGAACTGATCGCCATTGAGTAGCAAGTCCTTTACGTAATGTTGTTGCCATCACAGCTTGCCTAAAATGAAATTCAGCCCATCGCCAGCACTCCCTCAGCATTCAGCTTCCTGCTTAAGGTATTTCTTTTGTCCTGTGTCCAGTAATAAGGTTCTGGAAAGACTACAAATAAAAAGAGAATAATTGAAAAAAAGGAAGAAAAAAAAAGAGACACTCACTTGAAATACTTTGGCCACATTAAAAGACATAACACACCTTTCTTCTTCTTCTTCTTGTTCACCGGCTGTGAATTCCGGCGGTGAGTCACGGTTGTTCGTCCAAAATGGACTTTTGGCTTTTACCTTGACCTGAGTTTTGCGTGTACATCCGTTTTACTGGCTTATTTGTTTGCAGTACTCGTTCCCCGCCTCTCCGGCAGATGTACTCCGACTTCGGAGGAAGACGTCAAGCCTATTTCTAGGTTGACTGTGGCCATTGTTTTGTGTGGGTCGAGATGTTGCCTTATTTGTGTGGTGTCCTCTTTGACTTTTAACAGGTGTGGCCCCCGGCATGTCGTCCTTAAGGCAGCTCTATGTAGAGTTTTCAGCCCTCAAGGTAAGGCAGGGGCAGATCATGGGCATTCCCCGCCATCCAAGGAGGCTTCCATAAATGCAGAGCCGACACATGATGCTCTGGTTCTGGGCTCACCCAAGGAATCGTCACGTCCTGCCTATGACTGCTTAACCTCACAACCGTGTATTGAGCTTCCCGCGCTACAAGGGTGCGCTCTCCGGAGATCAGCGGGGAGCCGCCCGCAGGTCTAGGACGTTTGTGGCCACACAAATAGGTACATTCTTTTTTATCTTACGTTAGACACCTTTAATGTTGTTTCAGCTGTGCCCTTTGCACGACAGAATGGGGAAGCAAAATGCGTCAGGCGTGGCTTCACCTGTTTGGTCCCAACACTCGGGCGAGTTGGACCAGTGGATACGGACATTCAGACTTTTCCTAATCGGTACGAGTTATGGTCGTCGGACTTTGAGCTTGCATGTGTGCCACGGGTTGTAACTTTGTCGGACATTTTTTTCAAGCCAGCATATGAATAGTTGCTGCCATGGTGTACCTCAGCGAGGTGACGACGACACTGAGGATTGACAGAGGATGTACGTAGGTAGGATCTTGCTGCGAGAAGTCGCCCACAAGAGATGTTACTCGTCTTGGCTGCGGTTTAATTTCTCGGTCAGGGTTGAGTCTCAGCAGCACAGTTTTCCATTCGCTCCCGAATTTTAACCGAGAGTTGTCATTTGATGGTACATTTAGCAAGCAATCCTTGAGTTTTGTTACTTTTCACCCATGCGTTTGGGGGCGGGCTGGTGAGAGCCAGAAAGGACACTACACCTCTAGGGGCCGCCAGCTCCGAGATCCCCTGCCAACTCTGTTAATGCTCATTTGAGACATTATCCGTGGCGCACGACGGGGACGTGCAACAGGAGTCTTGCATGAGGTTCCGTAAAACCAGAACAGTGAAGGACTGGCGCCCGAGTGGGGTACGGAATATCTCCTTATACACATCACATCAGACTTAACTTCACCTCATGCCTGTGACCGAAATCACCGCGCCACACACACCTTTAAAAACCATACTAGAGGAAAAGGTCGACGGCAAAAGGCGGTAAGCAACGATACCAGTTGGAGGGCAGTCTCAAGAGATGGACGGCCAGCAGTCTGAGAGAGAGTACAACCAGGACAAGAGACAGAGCATGTTGGAGAAAGAATGGAGTCCAGAACTCGGAGCAAAGGGGAAGACAGAGAGGCATGCCTGGATGGCTTAGCGATATGGATGGTGGTTAGACAAGTTCACTGACCTGATCTGTGATGCTGGTGTTTGTGACATGGTGAAACATGACAGGTTACGCTTTTCATGACAGAATGATGATGATGATTACACTTCTCTTTGACTTTTGACCTATGTGTCGACTTAACGCATATTGGGTGTTTTTTTTTCACATTATATACAATAATGCGTTAACAAACTTTAGTTTCAAAGGGTCACATTCAGCCCTTTCAAACACCCGGCTTTCACACAGGAGTTGTATTTTATCAATAAAGCATGTTATATTCATATGATAATATGTCTTTTGTGGATATTAAAGAAACAACACAGAAGCATGTGTGGTAAAATGCATGGCACACACTAGCGCACACACACGTGCGCCCACCCACTCAAACACACACACATACATAAAAATGCACACACATCCACAAAAACACGCGCAGACATGCACGCAGGCACACATACACACACACATCACTGCGGTTTGAAAACAAAGTTAGTTGGGTAACCTTTACAGAACGTTGCAGAACCAGTCCTATCATTTTTTAGCTGATGTGGTTTTTTTTTCTAGGCATATTTTACTTTTACTACTTTGCCATTGCTTTTGAAACGATCAGCTCACGGCATCTCTTTCAAAACCAAGAGAAGACAAATCGTCTGCAGCTAGGATTGAACTTGACACTCTGGCATGATGTAGCACGCTCACAAGTCCTAAGCCACAGACGCCGACAATTATACAGTTTTATAATCTTTTTGTCTGATTATAGTGAATTTGACTTAGGCTCAGTTCAACTTAAACTGGAACGGAACTTGCTCCAAAGTTTAGACCTTGCTATTGTTTTAGACATTCGGTGTGTTTATTGATCCATACAGCATTGCTGATTTGACGTTTTACATAATTCAATTCATTCAACAGAGTTCCTTCGCCATCTACCTGGAGACCTTGTCATGGGTTCCTGCCCAGTGGAAGTCGGTCACGATTCATGAGGACAGTAAAACAGCCTCTGCCTCTGTGAACCAGGACCTGCGTATGCCCGGGGAGCTGTACGTGCAGGACAGACTCATTGAGAACCTGCTGGCTCACACCGTCAAGTATCTCAGTGTCAACCCACAGAAGAACAGTTCTTTTACCCAGTACTTGCAGGTGAGGGTTGAATGGGAGGCCGTGAGGGTTGAATGGGGGGCCGTGAGGGTTGAATGGGAGGCCGTGAGGGTTGAATGGGAGGCCGTGAGGGTTGAATGGGAGGCCGTGAGGGTTGAATGGGAGGCCGTTGTCTGTGGACGGCTAACAGAGGGATTGATGAGTCAGTTGGGGAGGGTTTTCAATGTTGAATTAAGAATCAACCCTAGACCATAGAGAGTAATGGAAGGATTGATGTCCGATAATGATTTGAGGAGTGGGAGTTTGATAAGATGGGTGAGAGTGATGGGAGGGGTGAGTAGTGGGCATGAGGAGTGGATGAGAAGAGTGAGGAGTGGATGAGAAGAGTGAGGAGTGGATGAGAAGAGTGAGGAGTGGATGAGAAGAGTGAGGAGTGGATGGGAAGAGTGAGGAGTGGATGGGAGGATGAGAAGAGTGAGGAGTGGGTGAGGAGTAGATGGGGTAAAGGGAGTTTGATGGGAGGATTGACAAACGAAGGTGTTGAGAGATGATTGATCACAGAGCTATGGTGTTAATTGGTCAAGAGCTTGTTTGTGTCAGAACAGACATTATGACTAGTTTTTTTTAAAATTCTACGCAGATCAAGTCTAGTGTGAATGTGTCGACTTTGAAGGAAGCTCTGATCTCATGGTGCCGCAGGGATGAGGCTCTACCAGACACACCCAAGGTCTTCTCCACAACTTTGAAACATCTGTATGAGGTATGCTTGTCTTTGGGGATGCTTATATTTACATTTGACTATAATAATATGGGTGTGTTTTATGATTCCCTTCAAAAATAATCCATGTCTGTCTTTATATATATATATATATATATATATATGTGTTTGTGTGTGTGTGTCTGTCATTATATATTTGTGTGTGTGTGAGAGAGAGAGAGATGGTGATCAATACATAATTTGTTTTCTAATAACTATGTATGTGACTCTCTCCCTCTCTGTCTCTCTGAGGGGAACGTGTGTGTTTATATATATATATATATATATATATATATATATATATATATATATATATATATATATATATATATATATATATATATATATATATATATGTGTGTGTGTGTGTGTGTGTTGAATAAAGAATAGACATCACAGCACTCGGGACACCCCCATAAGTGTTCCATCCCCATCTTCAGCAGCAAGCGAAGAGTTACAATTTCGATGGTACTAATATCTGTCGAATGTATATCCATCTCGCCTTTCCCGAGAGTTGAGCATTTGTCAGATCTCCTTGTAGCTCCTAGTAATGTCATTCTACTCAGACAGTAATGATCTGTCTGTGCCTAAGCACTGTTTACTCGATCCCAAAGGGCCCTTACAACATCCAGCTTGTCATAAATCAGTTTACCTCGAAGTGTTGCAGAACCGGCTACTCTGTCTGCCTACTCATTCACCGGCACACACACACACACACACTGACTCGCTTGATCACTCACATAGTAATTTAAGTTGAAAAAATCTGATTTCCCCCCCCCCCCCCCCCCCCCCCCCGGCCACCCTTTTTTTTTTTCTCCACAGTGAGAGTCCAACTCTCGCATCTTTATAAGAAAATAGACAATACGATTTGTAAATATTGACCTGTACTGCTTTGTTAATTTCACTCTTCCACTTTTTATAGAGCTGGGCCGAAAATTATTTAGTTCGACATTAGTCTCCCCAAACAAAGTAGGTCACGTTCCATTCATAAGATTGCTGAGCTGATCTACTTTCCTGCAGGTTAGGGGTGTGCCACTCTCTTGTTTGCTTTCTGGGTTGTTTTACATTTACATTTTTATTCAGAGGAAGAGAATGCCAGTGACATAGGTTTCATCACTCTTTAAAGGGGTTTTGTGTTCGACCCAGTTTGTCCATGTTTTTGGAGTGTTAAAAGTGCTGGCGTAGTGAAATATACAACACGCGATGTCAACAGCATTGTGGGAAACCCCTGTAACCTTGTGGCAAGGTAACGTGGCTCAAGGTCAACCAATCAGGAGTAAGCTAGTGTGTAACACTGTGTAAATGGGGAAACTAACGTTTGTTTTACCCATATATCTATATATACATACACATGTATAAACGCACAGAGAGAGAGACGAGATATTTACAGTGTTATGCAAGTAGGATGACATGTGTGCACTGTGTAATAATGTAAAGTCTATTGAAGCCATTTCTTACTCCCATCAACCATTGGTGGTGCCGTTAGTGTTTCAGCAGCCAGCTTGTTTTCATTCTCCCCAGATGTATGTGTATCTCAGTGACAACCTCAGCCAGAAGGAAGCCCAGGATCTGTTCCACAAGTACCCTGCCATCTTCGTCCCAGTGCTGAGTCAGAGTCAGGTCAAAGAGGGGGAGATCCTGGTGGGTTCGATGCTCAGGAGAGAAGAGGTCTGGTGGGCGGACCCGACAGAGCTGTTTACTAAGTACAGAGATTCTCTGGAACTGTACAAATCTCCTCTGGCCAAGCGCAAGTTTGTGAGTCCCATTTCTGTTTTAGGCCAAGTTACTAAACACTCACTAGAAAGCTTTAAAAAAGGGGGGAAGACTAGTTTTCCCTTCTCCCCCTTCATTACTCTGCCACCTTTCCACCCACACATTACCACCTCATTACTGCCAAACAACACCCCCCCCCCCCCCATTACTTTTCATCTATTCATTTTTCCCCTTTCGACTAGTACTTTTCTTGTCATTTTTCTTCATGAGATTCCCTTGCCACCCTTGGTTTTCCCATCTCGTTGATTCCGCTCGTTACTTTTTCTTTTCCCCATCAATACTTTTCCTTCATTACATTTCCTTCCCCACCACGCTACTTTTCCTTTGCTGGTGCAATGTGATTTTTGTTTCTGGTCACTGCACTTTGGTGAAATGCACACCATCTGCATGGGTCTTGGACAGCTGATGGAAGGTACACACTAGCTACAAGGTTTATCATACCAAGTTGTTAACTCTGTATGGGTTCTAGGGTCCCAGTGGTTGGGGGATAGAACAGGTATAACAGTATTGGAGTACATCTGCCTGAGCAGTAAGGAATACAAATAAACCAGGTATGTAATATGGAGAGCATGGCAGATAGCAGAGAGAGCAAACTGCCCACACAAAACAGCTGAATGGGAGAGTGTGCCACATGGCAGATAGCAGAGAGAGCAAACTGCCCACACAAAACAGCTGAATGGGAGAGTGCGCCACATGGCAGATAACAGAGAGAGCAAACTGCCCACACAAAACAGCTGAATGGGAGAGTGCACCACATGGCAGATAGCAGAGAGCAAACTGCCTACACAAAACAGCTGAATGGGAGAGTGCGCCACATGGCAGATAACAGAGAGAGCAAACTGCCCACACAAAACAGCTGAATGGGAGAGTGCGCCACATGGCAGATAACAGAGAGCAAACTGCCCACACAAAACAGCTGAATGGGAGAGTGCGCCACATGGCAGATAACAGAGAGCAAACTGCCCACACAAAACAGCTGAATGGGAGAGTGCGCCACATGGCAGATAACAGAGAGCAAACTGCCCACACAAAACAGCTGAATGGGAGAGTGCGCCACATGGCAGACAAAGAAGGTGAAACGGCTACAAATATCAAAAGTCACTAACTGAAAAGAGAAGGTCAGTCAGGAGAGATGAATGGAGGCAATGATATTTGCAAATGTTTGCCTCGTGGGCTCGGAATGCAGATGAAGAAAAGCTTGAAAAAAAATTTTTTTTAATCTTCAAAATCTGTCTTCCTCATTCTTCTTCTTCTGCCCCAATGGAGCATAGGCCCTCCGCCAACTCTTTTCCTATCACATGCAGCTCTCCCTATGCCCTCCCATCTTTCTAACTTCATTCTCCAGCTCCATTCTCCATGGTTTTTTTTTTTGGGGGGGGGGGGGGGGGCTTCCTTTATTCCTATGCCCCTGTGGGTCCCAGTGCAAAGACATTCTGATTGTATTTTTTTCCCTGGTTTTTTCAATGTGTGTCCTATCCAACACCAGTGTATTTTCTTCACCTCTTGGTCCATTGGAACTGGCTTAGTTCTCACCCAAAGCTCTACATTAGTGATTCTATCATACCATTTTATTCACTCTATTCTGTGCAAGCACCAGTCATAGATACATTTTTTTTTACTCTCAGAACATGAAAACTCATTCAAACTGCTCATAGTATTGTTACCTTCTTCTGTACGTCACTGTCTTCTCAGTATCTCTCTTTCTCTGGCTCACTCTCCAGCCCTATGTGCTTTCACAGCCAATGCATCTTCAGTGTCTTGTACCCATCTCTCTTTCTCTGGCTCACTCTCCAGCCCTATGTGCTTTCATAGCCAATGCATCTTCAGTGTCTTGTACCCACCTACACCTTTGCCTCTAGAGGCTTGCACACTCCATTACTGTTCTCTCCATGGTGACACTTAACATGGCCAAAATGCCTTAGCTTTCAAGTGAGGATGCTCTTAATGAGCCAGTTCTCCTCAATGATTAGATCATTTAGGATTTCTGTTTTGTCTTCATCTTGGTCCATGGTATTTTAAGAATTTTTCTGTGACATTTCAGTTTAAAGGCACCAATTTTTTTTATCATCAGTGATTAAGAGTCTATGATTGACATCCGTTGGTTGCAATGGAAAAGGTGCATAATCTCAAATTTTACAAACTGAAGAGCACTATATAAAAAAAAAAAAAATACATATAGTTGGTTGTACCCCACCAGGACATCACACAAACGATAAACACCTGGTGACACAAAGTGCCACCATGCGGATGAGTATCACCCGTGGAGAGAGGTCCTTGAAACCCCTTTCAGCCGTTAGGCCATATCTATGGCTAGGCCATATCTTTGCCCCGGCTATATTCAGGGCCCCCCGGCAGAAGCCAGGGGTTGGGCTTTAAAAAACAAAAAATTGCATCCCACATGGGGACAATAATTGAGTATATATGAATACAAAAAGTTACCTAATTTCTGTTTTATGTCTGTGGAACAGCTGCAGCGATGGTACCCAATTCTGGAAGAGATGTTATTGCGGGCAGCTCGAGTTGACAAGGAGCCAAGCACATTTGATTTGTCTCAGCTGCTGAAACACGTTGCAACAGTTAATTCTGTGTCTGACCCAGATGTTCTGAAGGATGTCTTATTTCTGTTCTCAAAAATTGGGTCAGATCTCAGCAAAGTGTCTAAGACAGAAGGAGGTAAGACTTTTTATTGCCAGGGGCATTCAGAAAGCAATGCGCCCATAATGTTTCTCACATGCTTCACACGGGTAAAGAGTATTGTCTGGATTTTTCTCAGGATGTGTTGGGAAATGAACAGGCAGACAAACTGGCTGGCTCTGCTCAAATTGGTGGAATACTGATGCATGATAAGGCAGACGTGGTTAGTGTCTTGTGGGAGAACGTGTACAGTTCGGAGGAGCAGATGGGATCAAGACAGTCTGAGGTTGATGCAGCGGGGTGTGACTGGGTGTTCTGGCAGATGCTCGAGGCTCAGAGAAAAGGCAAGACGGACGTTTAATCAGAATGCTACTGGCACCATTTGTATCGGAACTGCACTGGCTGCTGAGGATGGGGACGGAGCACTAATGGGAATGCCCTGCGTGCTGTGATGTCAGTTCTTGACTCAACTCAACTCAACTCAACTCTGTTTCTCGCAGACTGTTTGAACAGAATGTATGGATTTCATTTATGAGATAAGAACTGACTTTGTCGCACTTAGGACATTCCCACCCCCCATCTTCAGCAGCAAGCACAGAGTTCCAGTTCCAGCGGTACCATTAACAGTCTTATTGTATATCCATCGTGCCCCATTCTTGAGTGTTGAGAGTCAGCCAGATTCCCCCCGGACACTCCTCACTGCATGATTCTTACAGACCATGATGATCTGTTGTTTGCCTCCTTGCTGTTTACTCGCTCTCAGAGGTCCCTTACAATGTCTAGCTTGTCATGCATCAGTTTACTGTCAGGTGGTGCAGAACCGGCCATTCTATCTGCATGTTATTTGCTAACACCAGCACCTCCTGTAGAAAATAACAGCAAGCATATAAATATTCACTGACGGTAAAAACGTTAATGTCTTTTACGCATTCTAATTCACTTTTAATGTATGTAAGCCTCACTCTTGCTTCGTGTATCCCTGTGTGGGTTCTGTTTTATTTGTATGTTGGGGGGGGGGGGGAATAGACCCATTGACCCCCTCTCCCCCAACAAGCCTGTCGTAAAAGTCAACAGAGTTATTCTTTTGAAGTTGAGAATGCATCTGCCTGAGAGGGGAGGAGCCAACAGTCTGCATGTCAAGTGTTCCCTTAGAAGTCCAGAGTACATCTGCCTGAGAGGGGAGGAGCCAACAGTCTGCATGTCAAGTGTTCCCTTAGAAGTCCAGAGTACATCTGCCTGAGAGGGGAGGAGCCAACAGTCTGCATGTCAAGTGTTCCCTTTGAAGTCCAGAGTACATCTACCTGTGAGGGGAGGAGCCAACAGTCTGCATGTCAAGTGTTTCCTTTGAAGTCCAGAGTACATCTGACTGTGACTGGAGGAGCCAACAGTCTGCATGTCAAGTGTTCCCTTTGAAGTCCAGAGTACATCTGCCTGAGAGGGGAGGAGCCAACAGTCTGCATGTCAAGTGTTCCCTTAGAAGTCCAGAGTACATCTGCCTGAGAGGGGAGGAGCCAACAGTCTGCATGTCAAGTGTTCCCTTAGAAGTCCAGAGTACATCTACCTGTGAGGGGAGGAGCCAACAGTCTGCATGTCAAGTGTTTCCTTTGAAGTCCAGAGTACATCTGACTGTGACTGGAGGAGCCAACAGTCTGCATGTCAAGTGTTCCCTTTGAAGTCCAGAGTACATCTGCCTGAGAGGGGAGGAGCCAACAGTCTGCATGTCAAGTGTTCCCTTTGAAGTCCAGAGTACATTTGCCTGAGAGGGGAGGAGCCATCAGTCTCTGTACAGATAAGCCAGATCTGTAAAATAAATGTGCACACAGAACTAAAGTTCTGGAACAAGTTTGAAGTGGACGAGCAACCAAAACTTTCTGCCAGAGTTTACAGCTGGTGGACTCTAAGAAGAAGCTGCATGTCACCATCATGTCATCGTCACTTTTGCTTCTTGTTAACCTCACTTTTGCTTCCTGTGAACCTCACTTTTGCTTCCTGTGAACCTCACTTTTGCATGAACCTAACTTTGCTTCTTTTGCATTTCACTTTTGCTTCCAGTGATCTTCACTTTTGCTTCCAGTGATCTTCACTTTTGCTTCCAGTAAACTTCTTTTGCTTTTTGTGAACCTCACTTTTGCCTCTTATGAACCTCGCTTTTGCTTCTTGTGAACCTCACTTTTGCATGAACTCAACTTTGCTTCTTTTGCTTTTCACTTTTGCTTCTTATGAACTTCACTTGTGCTTCCAGTGCACTTTACTTTTGCCTCTTGTGAACTTCCATTTTTCTGTCTTGTGTACCTCTCTTGTACTGCCCAGTAACAGACTCAGATGCTACTGTTTATTATTATTATTATTCTCCAGGGGTGAAAACAGTTGAAGCCATGAAAGCAGAAATCAACATGCCCAAAGTTGTCGACCTGCTTACCAAGTCAGCGGTGTTCCCTACAAAGCAGGGCCAGTGGGTCAGTCTCACTGACAACCCCATGATTGCCGATTCTCCCGAGTTGGAGCAGATGTTTGAAATGAAGCCCGGTGTTCACTTTCTGCAGCTTGAGGTTGCACAGACAGGGAAGCCCAGAGACAGAGGTGGTCGGGGTGTGTAGCATTTTGTTCAATATTTTCTTCTGGTGTCATTTTTATCCCGGGGGTCACGGTTTTCTGTATTTATCCTGCATCTCTTGGGCAAAACCCAGGTTCAAATCCTTGGTAAGGTCATGGATTTTTAAAAATAAGATCCTGACCTGCAGAGTCTGTGGCGACAGCACTAGCCAAAACCCTCAAAAGGGAGGGGGAGGGGGGGGGGGGGGATTTTTTCGAAAGTGAAGTGCATCTCTGCTTGAGAGGTGAGGAACCAATAGTTTGCATACAAATAAGCCAGATCTGTAAAATGGATATGCAAGCAAAACAGATACTGGAAGTGGACTAGAAACAAAAGCTTTGCACCAGAGTTTACAGTTGGTAAACAAAAATGAAGCCAAATTATCACGTAAATACATTACTACACAAACAAGTTTCTTGTTACTAGTTGTCCGTATCAACTCCTAACACATTGGTCTGACCTGTTCATGCTCCGTCCTCCCATGCAGCAGCCATTTGTCTGCCTATTCAATGCACCCAGTAGGAGTTTATCTGGCATATCTTCTATCTCTGCCCCGCAGACAGTTTCTGCATGCTTTTCCTCATTTATTACCCATTTCCAACAAGCGGTTCATTGCCGCTGACTCCATCTCAGTGTCTCTAGAATGCAGCACATTCAAAATATCTTGCCCTGTCCATACTTCCTCCTACAGCCAGTCTGTCAGCTCTTTCATTTACTTTCACCCCAGAATGTCCCGGTGTGTATAGCCATATGATATGATAAGACATGTTAACTGTTGTTCTACTATAGTTTTGTGGGTTCTTAATTTTCTTACCCCAGATGATGTCACAGGACAGTCCAGCATTTTAGAGGGTGGTAAGACTGGGTTTCCCGGCTTTCTGATGCTGTTAATGACCCCAAAATATCTAGAACTGGCCTTAACCCCAACCCACCTACGTCCCACGTGAGAGTGCAGCCTAGGTCCCAAGACTCCATGCAGCCTATCTACCACCCCCCTGAAATATTAGGCTGTCCCATGACCTGTGGATTTCCCCTGTTTGGGGTAAGTAAAAAAAAGTAAAGATCCCTTTTCACGCCTTTCGGCGCATCGGGCATATGGGCAGAGCGTCCCATATTTTTACAGACCATCAGCACTCTGTGGGTAATGTGGTCAGCATTACGCCGGCTGTCTTTACTTTCCCAGGACAGCCCATCCTGGTACCCATTTTGTCTGGGTCGACCTGCGACGTCCCATACCACGACAAAAATCCACGCAGCCTGCAGTGGGTTTCGATCGCGGTATGCTGGCTCACGAGTCGGACTCGCAACGCCTTAGCCACGGACTGAAATGTTTGTAATTTGAACTCCTCTATTGGTAACAGGACCCAAGAATGCTATAGATGAAGATGGCCTTAAGTATTGCATGGGTCTGTTCGATTCCATCAAGCTCCTGAGCGATTGTGTGACCACCGAAGAGATAACATCCAACTTCCAGCAGTGCCGCAGAGGTCAGAAGTTCATGCACGATGTGGTGGGACTGCTGCAGAAGTATCTGTACTTTATTTTCCCTCAAGTCTATGAACAAGTCAAGGAAAAGAAAGCCTCAACTTTGAAAGAACTTCTGTTCAGCCAGGTTTGTGTCTTTTTTATAGGTTACGATTAAAAGTAACGGACCCTTTTCTCTGCCTTGAGGGAAATTAGGCATATTGGGCTAGAGCTATATTTTATAGACCAGTTGACACTCGGTGGGTGATATCAACATCACGCCGTCCGCCTGTACTTCACAGGACTACATCTGGTAGGTACCCCTTTAAGACTGGGTAGACTTTGAAGCCAAGATGTAAAAAAAATTTTTAACTCCGGCTCTATTATGGCCTAAATCCCTGACCTTCGAATCCGCAGGTGAGCATGTGGCTACTACACTACCATTTGTGAATGGTTATGAATGCATTATCATAATTCTGACATCTCTGTTTGAATTTAGTGGCAGATGGTTTTGGCAGCAGATTGCTCTGTTGATTTTGACAATAATATGAGAGTGAAGCCATTCAGATGGCAATGGTAAACTACTGAACATAAAATTGCCTTAAACTTAAACCCTTTTGCCTTAGGACGCCACAAAGCCAATGGTTCTAATGTCAAGTAAAAGCTGATTTAATGACTTGCTGTAGTGGCATTTCCTGAAGAAGCCTAGTTCTTGCCATCGTCTACAGTTACACTTGCACCGCATTTTGGTCTGGATATGGATATATTTACTAAAAATAGCATTGGTTCTTGTGAACCAAACCAAACTTTTATAAAGCTGTTTTGACATAATAATTTATATCAAATAAATTTATTAGTGACCTGTATCACAGTTGTATTCTTTGGTCATGTGATGAGAAGGCAACAACTGGAGTACATTGTGACAGAAGGAAAGATGGGGGGGGGGGGGAGTAGAGGCAGAGGGAGACTTAGAGAAAAGATGCTGGACAGTTTGACATCACGGCATGGAGGATCATCTGTGTCAGAGTTGACAAAGTACACGGGACAGAAGGTTGTGACATCCAACGCGTTACTACTAATGCCACACGGCATGGACTTTGAGAAGATCAAAGTTTGTATTTGTAAGTATTCTATAATGTCACAGACCTCTGGGTGACCTTGCTGGCCCGTGGCTCGTAACTGGGCCTACGACAGACAAACTAACCTTTAACACACACTGAACCCGAACGCACACAGAGCACACACGACAATCTTTATTGCAAGTACAGGTAATACAATAGACAGTTGACTTCCTGCTGTGTGGCCACCTATTGCTTGGACCCTCTGGCCGAACGAGCTTTACAATCGCCTCGTTCTCCAGTCCGTTCCACAAGCAATCTCCTGGTGCACAAACCACACTGGCACGAGATACGCTCTTACCTATCGACACACTGACCAACCCAACTGTCACAGCCTCTGTCTAGTGCAGGGTCAGAGTGCCAAGGTTAGACATTCTCTCACAGAACACGTACCTAAATGAATTAACTGGTCAAAAGTAACTGGAACCTATTTACCTCTTATGGCACAACATAATACTTTGTATCAGTTAAATACACAACACAAAAACTAACCTATTCTAACAGAACACTGTAAATAATCTAAGCAGTCACTAACAGAAATATCCTAACTCTAATATACTATCACTGTCTCGCTAACATGTTTGCTCTCTCTGACCGCTGTACACAGAATCCCCTGTGTTCCTTTCACCTCGTGTCTTTTGACCCGTTCACTAGCTCAGTCCCAAAAGAGGTAATCGTGCTGCGAACTTGTCTACAACAAAGTTCACTCTTTCTTGTTGTGGCCAAGCGCTTTATCCTGAGCGCTTGTTTCACCATGCAATAACAGAACAGACTTTACCAGTCACGGCCCTGACCTTTGTGTCTTCTTCTTCTTCTTGTTCACCGGCTGTGAATTCCGGTGGTAAGTCACGGTTGTTCGTCCAAAATGGACTTTTGGCTTTTACCTTGACCTGAGTTTTGCGTGTACATCTGTTTTACTGGCTTATTTGTTTGCAGTACTCGTTCCCCGCCTCTCAGGCAGATGTACTCCGACTTCGGAGGAAACCTTTGTGTCAACCCTGGGGTGTCACCTCAACACGCACACCCTACGGTGTAGTCTATTCCGCCACTGACTGTACTCATAGGGTTGTGACATAAAAGGAATTTTGTTTGGTTTTTTGTTATAGAGTTTCTGATGAAACACGGTTTATCATCTTACCTTTAAACTGCTTTTTTTGTTTGGTTTTAAATCTTCTTTGTTTGTTCAACAGGTAGGTCAGTTAGAGGTCAGGTACGAGTTGATTGGCCGCCCTGATGTGTTTGAGATCAGACAAGAGAAGTGTGTGGTCAAGGACAAGCATTTTTACTTCCACGAGCAGTACATCGGCAACCAGGCGGACATTAACCGGGAGGTGGCCAAGTACTTTTCCGAGGGCAATGATGAATGTTGCAAGGAACTCAGGTAATCAAAAAATTCTCTGGCTCAAGGTTTAAAAAATGTAAATGAAAGAAATGGGTGACCACACACTTCTTTCCTCTACTACTGGAAATGTATCGCGGCGTCAGGGGAGAAAGAGCTTTCAAGGACGGGTCCTTCTGTTTACTTCATACGTAGTACTTTTAAATGTCTCTGATATTTCTGTGGTCCATCTTATCGTGAACAGAAAATGTTTTTACACTTCCAGTCAGTATTGAGGATAGGCTTTGCAGAATGTTAAGCTTCAATGTTATTTTTTGCTTCCGACAGCCCTTTGCTAATGCAGTTTCCACATAAGGACAGTAGTCTACGGTTTCGCTGCCTGAGCTACTGAGTTTAGTGCTTTGGTGCAGCCCTGTGAGCTGTTTTTCCCGTGGAATACCTTTCATTTGTGCAGGGGTTGTGCCGTGGCTTCAAAATGTAGCTGGAATTAACTTTCACAGTTTGTCCACAAGAGAGAGTGAAGGACATTTTTTGTGATTTTTACTGACCAAGGAACGGAGAATGACCCATCTGCAGTGTTTTAGTTTTAACCTTGACTCACGGATCACTCAGTCTTCATTGTGGAGACAGTGGCAGCTTTTTTGTTTTTTGGTTTTTTCAAAGCTTTTTCATACCATTCAATTTCCTCCATCCGAGGAAGATAACAGAATAAGTTGATGTAGTTTTCTCACCTCCTGGTTAACTGGAATTTGAGTTCTCTCTCATACATATCTCTACATTAATGAATGTCCAACTATTTCTTCTTCTTCCTAAAAAGGGCTGTTTGTACATTGTGGTTTACAGACAGGCTGTGATTGTGCACCTTTTGGCATAACATACATGATTTTTATATATCCCTAATTCGCTGCCTTTTATGTTGTAATTGATTGGGGGTAGTGAGTATGTTTTCCCCCAAATGGCAAAAGTTAACATATTATGGACAGACCAGAGCAAGTCATTATTAGAATAGGACACGGTCAACTTTGCAGCCACATGTACACACAATTTAAAATCGGCGAATCAGCCGTGTGCACATGAGGACTGGCACCAGAGACAACAGATCACATCCTCCAAGACTGTCCCAAATACATCTCCAGGCAAAACTTACAAAAGACTGAAGTTCATACAAGAGACAGCATTGCAGTTATAGATAATTTATTCCGGGCGAATGAAAGAAGAAGGTTGTCTTTTATATTTTGACTGACAGGGGACAGTGGGTCTACCCCACCCCTCAGTTGGGGGCCCTAGAACCCCCTAAAGAATGTCATACCATTTTAATTTCCTCTATTATAGGCAGATGTGTTATATTTTACAATATTTAAAATATGCTGCTGATTTATTTGCAGGAGCTTCTTGTCTCAAGTGGTTCCCATCCTAGAGGGGAAGTACGATGAGTCGATGGAGGAGCTGCTGGCGAGGCAGAAGAAGCCCATCAGGAACCTTCCGCCTGATGAGGAAGTGTGGGTGGTTCCGCCCCCGATCATCGAAGTGGTGCCCGAGCCGGAGCCAGAGGTGGTGGAGCAGCCAGAGGAGACCATGGTGTATGGCAGAGGTGGGTGGTCTTTGAAATGTCTTTTCTGGCAAAGACAGTTGCCTTCTCCTTTCTTTTACTCATCATCCTCTTCCTACTGCCTTTTCACTTTTTTTTTTTAAAAATCTTGTTTCAGATTGTTTCATCTTTTTCACATTTGTCTTTATCTTTTTAACATTTTTGTTTATTCTTCCTTGTTCGTTTCTTCCTCTTCAGATGATCCTTTTGTTTCTTGCTTCTTCTTTTCTTGTTGTTCTTTTCCACCTCCACTTTTGTCATGTCATTTTACCTTTTTTCCTTCTGCTCCTCACCCTTGATGTTGTCATATAATCAAGTCTCATGCAATCGGAGAATGCATCGCACACTTGCCAAGTATCTAATAAAGCAAAGGACCCTCTTCCATGCCTTTAGGCATATAGGGCTAGACCTATATTTTTATAGACCATTCGGCACAAGATGGGTGATGTGGTTAGCATCATGTCGGTCGCCTTTACTTCCCGGGACTGCACCCGGTACCCACCTTAGGCTGGGTCAACCTGGGAGCCAAGGTCATTTTTTTTAAAAGTCCAGCTCCGCCAGGGACCGACCCCACGACCTTCCGATCCGCGGCAAGTGAGAAGCGACAAGTTTCTAGAGCAGGGCTATTCAACTGGCGGTCCGTGGGCCAAATCTGGCCCGCCGAGTCCTAGCAAATGGCCTGCGGGTAAATTCTAGCTGTATTGTATTTTCGATCTTTCTATGCTGGGGCTGAGGCCTCAGGCCCATGACGATCCCCGTTTTTGATCATTTTGGCCCCTAAGCCAACTTAGTTGAATAGCCCTGATCTAGAGGATAGTGTTTATAAATTTAGTCCTCCACACATACACACAGGATTTCTTCAGATAGCATTGGAGGACGATTGAAGAGGAAGGAGCAGTTTGCAGAACATGGACAAAACATGCGAACTATGTACAGTTGTCTGCTATGGGCGACTCACGCCTGATCACACAGATACACCTACATGATGTGCAGTTACGGTCATCTGACGGCTCTCCCTCTTAGAGACCCCACCACCTGAAGGTCGAAGGTAGATGCACCACTTATTGAAAAGGATCCAAACCTCCAGTCTGCTACTTAGTCACTCGTTGATGTATCACTGATCAACCTTCAGTTAACCACAGCAGTCCATATTAAGGAACTACACCCTCCGCTGACCAGCATTCCCGATACCTCCCCAACTGCGAGTTGGTCAGCACAAACATCATTACGATAATGTCTTCTGTAACACTTAAAGACAGCCATCAACCAATGTGCCACATAGCCACAACTCCATCAACCACAACATGTGGGTCGACACAAGTACATTCTAGACAATGACTCTGACAGCATTTCAAAGTACAACTCATGATCCACCACATTTACTGGACAGTTCACCTAAGCTGCAACAGAATAAAACAGACTGCTAAAACTGTCACACAAGTTCACACTTTCATGGGACTTGAACAAATCTCACACATGTCCTCACACTTTGAAAGCAACTGACTCAAGCTACCATGCTGTCCTGCCAATAGCAGTCAGCTACACGTGATCTCAAATTCCCTACACAATTTAGGGTGTTTGCAGTCACCCATGAATATCAAGCAACCTCTTTTTCACAACTTTAATTGGCTGAAGTGTTTATACTCACTACCCATCAAAATAATATGAATACTACTGTCTACCCATGCTTCACAAGCCCTGGCTTCATAAACTATTTATATACCAAAGTGATGTTTGCACACAGTAGTCGCTTTTTAAACGTTAATATTTTCAATACTGTTATACTATTATCGCTAGGGCTGCTACTTGTTGTTGTGACACCACTGCTGATTTTGACAGCCGCTACTGTTACATTTACAACTGCTACTATTGGTGTGACTACATTACTACTTTCAATAGTGCTGCTATATCTGCTACTGCAGCTATGACTACAGTTACTACTTTCATTACTGCTGCTATAACTGCTACTGCAGCTATGACTACAGTTACTACTTTCATTACTGCTGCTATAACTGCTACTACAGCTGTGACTACATTACTACTGTCAATACTGCTGCTATAACTGCTACTGCAGCTATAACTACAGTTACTACTTTCATTACTGCTGCTATAACTGCTACTACAGCTGTGACATTACTACTTTCAATACTGCTGCTATAACTGCTACTGCAGCTATGACTACAGTTACTCTTTTCATTACTGCTGCTATAACTGCTACTACAGCTGTGACTACATTACTACTTTCAATACTGCTGCTATAACTGCTTCTGCAGCTATGACTACAGTTACTACTTTCATTACTGCTGCTATAACTGCTACTGCAGCTATGACTACAGTTACTTCTGTCATTACTGCTGCTATAACTGCTACTACAGCTGTGACTACTACTTTCAATACTGCTGCTATAACTGCTACTGCAGCTATGACTACAGTTACTACTTTCAATACTGCTGCTATAACTGCTACTGCAGCTATGACTACAGTTACTACTTCTTTCATTACTGCTGCTATAATAGCTGATACTGCAGCTGTGACTACAGTTACTACTTTCATTACTGCTGCTATAACTGCTACTACAGCTGTGACTACATTACTACTTTCAATACTGCTGCTATAACTGCTACTACAGTTACTACTTTCATTACTACTGCTATAACTGCTACTACAGCTGTGACATTACTACTTTCAATACTGCTGCTATAACTGCTACTGCAGCTATGACTACAGTTACTACTTTCATTACTGCTGATATAAAAACTGCTACTACAGCTATGACTATAGTTACTACTTTCATTACTGCTGCTGTAACTGCTACTACAGCTATGACTACAGTTACTATTTTTTTTAACTGCTGCTATAATAGCTGATACTGCAGCTATGACTACAGTTACTACTTTCATTACTGCTGCTATAACTGCTACTACAGCTGTGACTACAGTTACTACTTTCATTACTGCTGCTATAAATGCTACTACAGCTGTGACTACATTACTACTTCCATTACTGCTGCTATAACTGCTACTAAAGCTGTGACTACATTACTACTTTCAATACTGCTGCTATAACTACTACTAAAGCTATGACTACAGTTACTACTTTCATTACTGCTGCTATAACTGCTACTACAGCTGTGACATTACTACTTTCAATACTGCTGCTATAACTGCTACTGCAGCTATGACTACAGTTACTCTTTTCATTACTGCTGCTATAACTGCTACTACAGCTGTGACTACATTACTACTTTCAATACTGCTGCTATAACTGCTTCTGCAGCTATGACTACAGTTACTACTTTCATTACTGCTGCTATAACTGCTACTGCAGCTATGACTACAGTTACTTCTGTCATTACTGCTGCTATAACTGCTACTACAGCTGTGACTACTACTTTCAATACTGCTGCTATAACTGCTACTGCAGCTATGACTACAGTTACTACTTTCAATACTGCTGCTATAACTGCTACTGCAGCTATGACTACAGTTACTACTTTCATTACTGCTGCTATAATAGCTGATACTGCAGCTGTGACTACAGTTACTACTTTCATTACTGCTGCTATAACTGCTACTACAGCTGTGACTACATTACTACTTTCAATACTGCTGCTATAACTGCTACTACAGTTACTACTTTCATTACTACTGCTATAACTGCTACTACAGCTGTGACATTACTACTTTCAATACTGCTGCTATAACTGCTACTGCAGCTATGACTACAGTTACTACTTTCATTACTGCTGATATAAAAACTGCTACTACAGCTATGACTATAGTTACTACTTTCATTACTGCTGCTGTAACTGCTACTACAGCTATGACTACAGTTACTATTTTTTTTAACTGCTGCTATAATAGCTGATACTGCAGCTATGACTACAGTTACTACTTTCATTACTGCTGCTATAACTGCTACTACAGCTGTGACTACAGTTACTACTTTCATTACTGCTGCTATAAATGCTACTACAGCTGTGACTACATTACTACTACTTCCATTACTGCTGCTATAACTGCTACTAAAGCTGTGACTACATTACTACTTTCAATACTGCTGCTATATTACTACTACTAAAGCTATGACTACAGTTACTACTTTCATTACTGCTGCTATAACTGCTACTACAGCTGTGACATTACTACTTTCAATACTGCTGCTATAACTGCTACTGCAGCTATGACTACAGTTACTCTTTTCATTACTGCTGCTATAACTGCTACTACAGCTGTGACTACATTACTACTTTCAATACTGCTGCTATAACTGCTTCTGCAGCTATGACTACAGTTACTACTTTCATTACTGCTGCTATAACTGCTACTGCAGCTATGACTACAGTTACTTCTGTCATTACTGCTGCTATAACTGCTACTACAGCTGTGACTACTACTTTCAATACTGCTGCTATAACTGCTACTGCAGCTATGACTACAGTTACTACTTTCAATACTGCTGCTATAACTGCTACTGCAGCTATGACTACAGTTACTACTTTCATTACTGCTGCTATAATAGCTGATACTGCAGCTGTGACTACAGTTACTACTTTCATTACTGCTGCTATAACTGCTACTACAGCTGTGACTACATTACTACTTTCAATACTGCTGCTATAACTGCTACTACAGTTACTACTTTCATTACTACTGCTATAACTGCTACTACAGCTGTGACATTACTACTTTCAATACTGCTGCTATAACTGCTACTGCAGCTATGACTACAGTTACTACTTTCATTACTGCTGATATATAAAAACTGCTACTACAGCTATGACTATAGTTACTACTTTCATTACTGCTGCTGTAACTGCTACTACAGCTATGACTACAGTTACTATTTTTTTTAACTGCTGCTATAATAGCTGATACTGCAGCTATGACTACAGTTACTACTTTCATTACTGCTGCTATAACTGCTACTACAGCTGTGACTACAGTTACTACTTTCATTACTGCTGCTATAAATGCTACTACAGCTGTGACTACATTACTACTTCCATTACTGCTGCTATAACTGCTACTAAAGCTGTGACTACATTACTACTTTCAATACTGCTGCTATAACTACTACTAAAGCTATGACTACAGTTACTATTTTTATTACTGCTGCTATAATAGCTGATACTTCAGCTATGACTACAGTTACTACTTTCATTACTGCTGCTATAACTGCTACTATTGCTGTGACTACATTACTACTTTCAATACTGCTGCTATAACTGCTACTGCAGCTATGACTACATTACTACTTTAATTACTGCTGCTATAACTGCTACTACAGCCATGACTACAGTTACTACTTTTATTACTGCTGATATAATAACTGCTACTACAGCTATGACTACAGTTACTACTTTCATTACTGCTGCTATAACTGCGACTACAGTTACTATTTTTATTACTGCTGCTATAATAGCTGATACTGCAGCTATGACTACAGTTACTACTTTGCTGCTATAACTGCTACTACAGCTGTGACTACAATTCTACTTTTATTACTGCTGCTATAATAACTGCTACTACAGCTGTGACTTCAGTTACTACTTTCAATACTGCTATTATGGCAGCTGATGCTAGGGCTACTATGCTTACTACTATTAATACTGCTACTTTAGCTAATGCAGCTCAACTTGACAATGTTTGAGTAATCATTTAACAGAATAACCCCTGGTGTTTCAGCATTGTCAGTGGTAGGTACTGACAGGGCACCTACTGATGGTGGTGATGATGAGGCAGCGGGTCTGAAGTCATGGCCTCCAAGAAGTTCTGTTTTCAAGGACCAGATAGAACAGACTAAAAGACCAGGTGAGATTATGCTTTAACCAGAGCTTAGTTCAACTGTAGCTACAAGCATTAGTTTCAGTCAGGCTACAAGAATAGACTCAACAAATCTTAAAAAGTATTATTCTTCTTCTTGACATTCACCAGCTGTAAACTCCAGCGGAAAGTTTTGGTTGTTTGTCCACTTCTGGACTTGTCTTGTGGAAAGTTTTGGTTGTTTGTCCACTTCTGGACTTGTCTTGTGGAAAGTTTTGGTTGTTTGTCTACTTCTGTGCTTGTCTTGTGGAAAGTTTTGGTTGTTTGTCAACTTCTGGGCTTGTCTTGTGGAAAGTTTTGGTTGTTTGTCTACTTCTGGGCTTGTCTTGTGGAAAGTTTTGGTTGTTTGTCTATTCTAGACCTGTCTTGTGGAAAGTTTTGGTTGTTTGTCTACTTCTGGGCTTTTCTTGTGGAAAGTTTTGGTTGTTTGTCCACTTCTGGACTTGTCTTGTGGAAAGAAACTAATGGAAGAAAAATATCTTTCAGAAATGATTGGCAGTGCAGAAGGCCGTGGGCAGGTGTGATGTTCAATCTGCATCATTTTTTTTTAAATGCATTTAACATGCATAGTTCTATGTGTATAGTGATTCTGTAACTTTCCCTGGCGATTGTTAAAACTGGAAAAGAATGGAAGAAGAAGAAATGTATTTATGCCATTGTTTATAAGACTGCTTGTCATTAAATTTTGTTTAATCCATCCTTATGTATATATTTTTTTAATAGATGGTGCTAAATCGAGCGCTTGGCCGCCAGCTCAAGGTCCTAGTTATGCACACACATCCAAATTGCTGCCAAGTAGTATCAAGTTTGAGCAGGCTGAAAACAAAGACCGAGATGGTGGACCCACATCTGAAAGTCAGGGAAAGCCATCAGGGGTCAGCCACGGGGTTTCCAGACAGTCATCCCACGTTGACGACAGTAAAGTGGCCAGACCAGGTTCGGGAGTTGAAGGTAGAACTATCAGCCGACAGCTGTCTGGGTCGGGTGATGGACGAGCGACCACCAGGCAATCCTCGGATACAAGCGGAACTAGAGATGAATCCAGGACATCGAAACCTGGCGAGGCTCATGTTCATCAGCAGACGCCGGGGTCGGGAGCGGCCAGAGGTGGGCCAAGACATGCTGACGGAGAATCGAGGCACCGTGAGGGTAGAGAAGGAAGTGGTGGAGCTGCGAGATCTACAGATGCTGACGGGGAGAAGCACCCGAGTGGGGAGAGTGGTAGCTCAGGTGACAAACGTAGGTCTCTTTGCTTGAGTTGCATGCTTTTTCAAAAACAAAACCTGGTAGCAATACATGCGTTTCTTAACATTTGTAATAGAGGTATTGAAATTTTTGGATCCCAGAAATGGGTGCCAGTATGTTCTGGTGGAATTACTTCTAACTTGTTTGCTTAATTTGTTTGTGATTATAAATGGGGGAAATATCCTTTCTGTGACACTTATAATGTCATTCTAGTTTTGAAATAATTTTTTTTTCAAGTTGAAAAACAGAAGTCATGTTTATAAGGAAGGACGCACAAATCTGTTTTCCAAAAGATTTTATTTTTTTAGTTTTGAGAGAAACACACTTAATTAACTGCTCCAATTGTAAGACATTTGCAATGTTGAAATTTTCAGGTTTTGTTTTTGAATCGGAGCTTATTTCACATGCTTGTGTATGCTTTGCATTGTTGTGATTTCATTCATAACTCAACATGTATCCAAACTGTTTCTTTTTCTCTGCGTATTACATGGATTCTTTTTCTTTTATTATCTATATTATCTTTGTTCTCTCTAAATTATTCATATGAATCCTAGTTATTTGTTAACTTTTTTCTTTTCTTTTTTTGTTCGTTATTTTTCACTAAAACTTTTTATCATTTTTTTTCTCTTCATTATTCATATGAGTCCTAGTTTTTTTTTTTTTTTTTTCCCCTCACTATTATTGTTTTTTTTTTAATGTTCATATGTATTATGGTTATTTATTCATTATAAATATTTTTCATTATTTACACTTATTGTTCATATGTAACTTCTTCTTCTCTTCCACCTTGTACCACATCGAAGTGTCGGGGGGAGATGTAATGTTCGTTGATGAGCTCTGTCAAAAGCACTATTAAGACTGAAGTTCATTTCTGTAAGGCTGTTCTTAATGCCATCACTCCATCTTTTCCGAGGTCTTCCACTCGCTCTATACCCGTTGTAACATTTTAGAGTGGCTTGTTGTGGCATATAGTACCAGGGCATTCTTTTTAGGTTTCCAAACCACTTCATTTGTTGTTCTTTGATGACCTGTAAGACTGGCTTTATTCCTAGCATTCGTCTGAGTTCATGATTTCGTATTCTGTCTTTCCTTGAAATTCCTGCAGCTCTTCTAAGGCATTTCATCTGTTGTCACAATTTTACGTTCATTGGAGGATGTAAGTGTCCATGTTTGGCATTGATAGCACAGTTTTGGCCAAAAAATAGTTCTTATAAGATTCACTTTAGTACTCCGAGGTATCTGCTTGTGTGGTTCATTAATACACTGGTTATTTTTTCACTATTATTGTGTTTCTCTCTTTATCAGTCGGTCATATGTAAACAATTTCTATTTACAGTCATTCTTTTCTCTTTATTGTTCATATGTATCCTATTTTTTTCAGAATAAGTATCTATCAATCTTTTCTCTTTATTGTTCATATTATCCTAGTTATTTTTTCACTATAAACATTTATCATTCTTTTCTCTTTATAGTTCATATGTAACCTAGTTTTTGTTTCGCTTTAAATATCTGTCATTGATTTTATCGTTTTTGTTTGTATGTATCCTAGTTATTTCTCACTATAAGCATTTGCATTTCCAATTTTCTTGCATGTATTTTCGCCATGTCACTTTACTTTATTCTCTACTTCTGCATGTTATTTGCCATTGAAACATAGAATGTGTAATGATTCTTTCTGCTACTCGTTTTTAGATTTTGTCGTCCTGGAAGCCAGTCAATAATTTGTTAAAAATATACTTCAATGTGCATTTGAACCACTACCTTCAGGGCTGGCAAGCAAGTGTCACCCGTTTCACAGCTGGCGGGAAAGACAGTAACAGTGTCGATGTTTATTCTTTAATGATTAGTGAACCACTGAACATGTGACTAGTTGATGTATTGTAGGTTAAAAAAAATTTTTTTTAAACTACTACTGAATGATGCAAGCAATGAACGGTGTCATTGTGGCAAATGGTTTACTTTTAGTAGCCAATTAGAGGTTGATTTTGGAATAACCCTCATACTTTTGAAGTCGTTTTAACCCTTTCTGTCTCGACCACTCATTAACCTATTCTATCTCAGCCATTTATTATGTTAACTCATTTTGTCTTAACCGCTTTATAATCTGTTGTTTCAGCCCCAGCCACCATATAGTAACATGTTCTGTCTCAACCTGCCAGTTTATTAACCCTTTCCGTCTCAGACTTCATATAGTAACATGTTCTGTCTCAACCTGCCATTTTATTAACCCTTTCCGTCTCAGCCATCATATAGTAACATGTTCTGTCTCAACCTGCCATTTTATTAACCATTTCGGTCTCAGCCACCATATAGTAACATGTTCTGTCTTAATCTGCCAGTTTATTAACCCTTTCCGTCTCAGCCATCATATAGTAACATGTTCTGTCTCAACCTGCTAGTTTATTAACCCTTTCCGTCTCAGCCATCATATAGAAACATGTTCTGACTCAACCTGCCATTTTATTAACCTTTTTGGTCTCAGCCACCATATAGTAACATGTTCTGTCTTAACCTGCCAGTTTATTAACCCTTTCGGTCTCAGCCATCATATAGTAACATGTTCTGTCTCAACCTGCCTTTTTATTAACTCTTTCGGTCTCAGCCACCATATAGTAACATGTTCTGTCTCAACCTGCCAGTTTATTAACCCTTTCTGTCTCAGCCACTACATAAACCTCATTGTCTCGATTGCTTAATATTAATCCTTTCAGTTCCCACTCCTGCTTAGATTCAGACTTCGTAGGTAACTACAAGCATTAGTCTTTAGTCATAACTACAAGCATTAGATTCGGTCATCAGTGGTAACTACAAGCATTAGATTCAAACAGTCATCAGTGGTAACTACACGAATTAGATTCAAAGTCATCAGTGGTAAATAAGCATTATATTCAAACAGTCTTGAGTGGTAACTTCAAGCATTAGATTCAATCTCCAGTGGTAACTACAAGCATTAGATTCAGTTTTCAGTGGTAACTACCACCATTAGATTCAGTCATTAGTGGTGACTACAAGCATTAGATTCACTCATCAGTGGTAACTACACGCTTTAGATTTAGTCTTCAGTAGTAACTACATTATATTGTCTTCAGTGGTAACTACAAGCATTAGATTAAAACAGTCTTCAGTGGTAACTACAAGCATTAGATTCAAACAGCCTTCAGTGGTAACTACACGCATTAGATTCAGTCATCAATGGTAACTACAAGCAGGAAATTCAGTCTTCAGCTGTAACTACAAGCATTATATTCAAACAGTCTTCACTGGTAACTACAAACATCAGATTAAGTCTTCTGTGGCAACTACATGCATTAGATTCAGCCTTCAGTGGTAACTACAAGCATTAGATTCTCTTTAGTGGTAACTACAAGCATTAGATTCAGCCTTCAGTGGTAACTACAAGCATTAGATTCAGCCTTCAGTGGTAACTACAAGCATTAGATTCTCTTTAGTGGTAACTACAAGCATTAGATTCAGACACTCATCAGTGGTAACTACAAGCATTAGATTGTCATCAGTGGTAACTACAAGCATTAGATTCAGTCATCAGTGGTAACTACACGCATTAGATTCAGTCATCAGTAGTAACTACAAGCATGAAATTCAGTCTTCAGCGGTAACTACAAGCATTAGATTCAGTCTTCACTGGTAACTACAAACATCAGATTCAGTTTTCTGTGGCACTACAAGCATTAGATTTAGCCTTCAGTGGTAACTACAAGCATTAGAATCAGACAGTCATCAGGGTAACTACAAGCATTAGATTCTCTTTAGTGGTAACTACAAGCATTAGATTTAGTCATCAGTGGTAACTACAAGATATTAGATCTTCAGTGGTAACTACAAGCATTAGATTTAGTCATCAGTGGTAATTACCATTAGATTCAGTCATCAGTGGTAACTACGAGCAATAAATTCAAAATCCTAATGAAGCACTAAAAGCATGTCTTACGGTACTTTCCAGATTTTGCCAGTCGGAGAGAATAAATTATATGTTTTAGTTACCAACAATGTGTATGATCTTTTTCATATTTTTTTTTACCTATTTCAGAACTTCTTTAATTTATGTATTCTTTTAAGTGATGGGACTTGTTTCATTCTCTCTCTCTCTCTCTCCTCTCTTTCTCTCTCTCTCTCTCTTTCTCTCTCTCTCTCTTTCCCTCCCTCCCTCCCTGCCTGCCTGCCTGCCTGTCTGTGTTTTTCTCTGTGTGTGTTAGTCTGTCTCTCTTTGTCTCTCTCTGTCTGTGTCCTAGCAGTGCATTATAATTGCCTGTTGCAGTGCTATTCAAGCAATGACCTGGGGACTAAATCTGTCCCCCGGAGGCAAAGCAAGTCGCCGTAATAGGGTGGTCTTAATCTGTTTGCCCTGAGAACACTTAACAATAACAAAATGAACCATGAATCCTTCAGAATTTCTGGAAAAAACATTATGGTTTTTCTAGGCAAATTTTACGTTCACTAGTTTGCCATTGCCCTGTGAATGGTCAGCTGTTGCTACCACTGTCGAAACCAACGCAAGACAAATCGTTTGCAGCTGGCATCGAATCTGGCACCCTGGCATTACAAAGTGTGTAGTAGTCTGAATATATATATATATATATATATATATATATATATATATATATATATATATATATATATATATATATATATATATATATATATATATATATATATATATATATATATATATATATATATATATATATATATAAAGAGAGGGGGGTACCTGTTTAAGTTCTTGGCTTCAATTTGGGGGGGGGGGGGTGGGAAAAGAATAGACCCGCTGCCCCCAACAAGCATGTCAACTATTGGGGGGGGGGGGCTTCCTGAGAAGTTGGAGTGCATCTGCCTGATAGGCAAGGGGGTCAACAGTCTGCAAACTAATAGGACATATCTGTAAAACAAATGTGCATGCAAAACCTACATTCTGGAATGTGACTAAAATCCAAAAGTTTATAAACAACCAGAACTTTCCAGCGGAGTTTTACAGGCGATGCTTGTGAAGAAAAAGTTTTATATTTCTTACAATATTTACTCGCGTGGACATTTATTATTGTTATAAACTCTCTTTCTATTTTGCAAAGGCAAAAGAAAGCTAACCGAGGGATCAGCAGGGGATGACTCGGTTGTAACCAAAAGAAGGAACTCTAAAGACGCTGTGGAATGTCAACAGGTAGATCTTTAACCTTTCTAAGAGATCATGTTTATGTATGCCATTGTTAGTGCGATGACTTTCTTTTATCTTCTATCTGGCTCGCATCATCGCATGCTGGCTATCTCACATACCGACATCACACGACGAGCAGAAAATGGACGACCGGAAAAACAACACGATACTGTTCAGCACTTTAATCTTCTACTCGCGGCTTACACAGCCGGCACATG
Source organism: Candidula unifasciata (assembly GCA_905116865.2). NCBI lineage: Eukaryota > Metazoa > Mollusca > Gastropoda > Stylommatophora > Geomitridae > Candidula > Candidula unifasciata. The sequence continues at coordinate 291,153 of CAJHNH020007523.1, forward strand.
AAATAGACTACTGTCCAGGCACACATTATAACTCAAATATCAAAAGTATCTATTACCTTCAGTTCGAAATCACAATCATCCTACACTATCATAATGAACGAAAACACAACAGCTGTCCTGACAGAAAAACTAACAAGGCCCGCGGACATCTTGCCCGCCAGCTTTTTTTGCCAAGTTGGACTGGAACAAATTCACTCAACACATGTTGAATCCACACATCTTCCATCGTTGTCCATGCACTCTGTTTCTGGGCCCAAACAAGACTGCCCCTCAGCCCTTTCTACGTTATTATATAGCCTTCTAATCCCTGCTTTGTTTTTCCTGAATACTCCGTGTCTCTTCAATTTCACGGTCCATTTGGCCGGAAGTGGTGCGTGGCACGTATTTCTTCGTACTTCTCATGAAGTTCGCCAGTCAACATTTCTCTTCACGTGAATAATTATACTTCACACAAAGTTTGACTATCAGCCTTTTTTCTGTAACTCCCGTGAAGTTCAGACTCAACAATCCCCGTGCCGTCCCAGTTAGAGTCAAAATATTCCACTCACATTTATTACTGACGTCATCTGTCGGGCATAAATTAACTGGGAGAAAATGAGATTCACTACAGTTAGTTACCGAGAAATAGAGACTGCTGAGTTACTCAAACCTGCTCTAACTTGCAGAAATCTTGACAATGAGTAAACTGTTGGGAAAGTTATAACTCCAGATACCATTGTCAACTATGAGAAACATGTAACATTAGATAACATAATAAACTATGACAAACATGTAACATTAGATACCATGAAAAACTATATGAGAAGCATGTAACATTGAATACCAAAATGAACTATATGAGAAACATGTAACATTGAATACCAAAAATGAACTATATGAGAAACATGTAACATTGAATACCAAAATGAACTATATGAGAAACAAGTAACATTAGAAAACATAATAAACTATATGAGAAACATGTAACATTGAATAACATAATAAACTATATGGGAAACATGTAACATTAGATAACATAGTAAACTATATGAGAAACATGTAACATTGGAAACATAATAAACTGTATGAGAAATGACAAAACCATAATAAAGTATATGGGAAACATGTAACATTAGATACCATTATAAATTATATTGGAAACGTGTAACATCAGATGTCAAAATAACAAACTGTATGAGAAACATGTAACCTCAGATACCATATTAAAATATGAGAAGCATAACATCGGATACCATAATAAACTATATGAGAAACATGTAACATTAGATGCCATAGTAAACTATATGAGAAACATGTAACATTAGATACCATAGGAAAGTAAATGAGAAATATAACATCAGATAACATATTAAACTGTCTGAGAAACATGTAACATTAGATAACATTAAAAAAACTATATATGAAAAATAAACTGAGATAAACGTAATTTTAGTGTGTAGTAACTATATAAACAAGGTCTAGTCCTATATGCCCTATTTGCCTAAAGGCGTGGAATAAAGGTCATTTACTTTACTTTTTATATAAGAAAATTAACACTGGAAAAAACTAGAACTGTCCTTTTCATAAATTTACCAGTACTTTGTGAAGAATAGTCTTGAGGTAATATTGCGTTCTTTGATTTCAGCCATCAGATGAAGGCGTGACAGGTGACCAGAGTACAGCTGGTGTGACCCATGACCAGAGTGCTGCAGAAGTTACCCCATCACGTCAAGAGGGCATGGAGGATGCCTTGGAGCCTGTCATCTATACAAGATATGTGCATGGTATGTTATAGTGTGCTCATCAGTGTGTCTCAAAACAGAATATGTGAATGGTGACATAGTACACGGCTATTCAACTGGCCACCTGCAGACTGAATCTGGCCTGAAGAGATTTTGCAAGTGGCCAGTATAGTATATAATAAAGTATAAAGGTTCTTTTTCCAGGCCTTTAGGCATATTGGGCTAGACCTATATTTTTTATAAACCAATCAGCACAAGATGGGTGATGTGGTTAGCATCATGTCGGCCGCCTTTACTTCCCGGGACTGCACCTGGTACCCACTCAAGGCTGGGTCGACTTAGGAGTCAAGGTCATTTTTTGAAAAAAGTCCAGTTCCGCCAGGGAGTGAACCCACGACCTTCCGATCCACACGCGAGCGTCTAACCGCTATGCAAAGGCGACTCCCAAGTGGCCAGTAGATTATTGCTAATTACATTGTTTTCTTTATTGTCTGTCTACACTAGAGCTTAAGCATCTGGCCCCTGACAATCCCCATTTAAACATTCTGGCTCCTGGGTAAACTTGATAAATAGACCTGACGGTTAGTTCAACGTTAGTCCCCCCAAATAGAGTATGTCATGTTTCATTCACAAGTCTGTTGGGCTGGTCGACTTTGCTAAAGGTTATGGGTGTGTTCTGCACTTTTGTTTGGTTTCTGCATAAAGAGAATGCCTGTGACATAGGTTGCAGAACTCTCGGGTGGGAGGATTGACCACTTAGGGAGGAGGTGAACAAAAGATCTGGAAGATATTGACCAATTAGGGGGGAGGTGAGCAAAAGATCTGGAAGATATTGACCACTTAGCGGGGAGGTGAACAAAATATCTGGAAGATATTGACCACTTAGCGGGGAGGTGAACAAAAGATCTGGAAGATATTGACCACTGCGGGGGGAGGTGAACAGAAGATCTCGAAGATATTGACCACTTAGGGGGGAAGTGAGCAAAAGATCTGGAAGATATTGACCACTGCGGGGGGAGGTGAGCAAAAGATCTGGAAGATATTGACCACTTAGGGGTGAGGTGAACAAAAGATCTGGAAGATATTGACCACTTAGGGGGAGGTGAACAAAAGATCTGGAAGATATTGACCACTTAGGGGGGAGGTGAACAAAAGATCTGGAAGATATTGACCACTTAGGGGGGAGGTGAGCAAAAGATCTGGAAGATATTGACCGGGTTTGGGGGGGGGGGGTGAACAAAAGATCTGGAAGATATTGACCACTGCGGGGGGAGGTGAACAAAAGATCTGGAAAATATTGACCACTTAGGGGGAGGTGAACAAAAGATCTGGAAGATATTGACCACTTAGGGGGAGGTGAACAAAAGATCTGGAAGATATTGACCACTGCGGGGGGAGGTGAACAAAAGATCTGGAAGATATTGACCACTTAGGGGGAGGTGAACAAAAGATCTGGAAGATATTGACCACTTAGGGGGAGGTGAACAAAAGATCTGGAAGATATTGACCACTGGGGGGAGGTGAACAAAAGATCTGGAAGATATTGACCACTGGGGGTAAGTGAACAAAAGATCTGGAAGATATTGACCACTGGGTGTAAGTGAACAAAAGATCTGGAAGATATTGACCACTTAGGGGGGGGGGGGGGTGAACAAAAGATCTGGAAGATATTGACCACTTAGGGGGGGGTGGGGGTGAACAAAAGATCTGGAAGATATTGACCACTTAGGGGGAGGTGAACAAAAGATCTGGAAGATATTGACCACTTAGGGGGAGGTGAACAAAAGATCTGGAAGATATTGACCACTTAGGGGGAGGTGAACAAAAGATCTGGAAGATATTGACCACTTGGGGGGGGGGGGGGGGGGGGGGTGAGCAAACTTTTAAACAGGTTGCAGTTGGTATTGTTAGCATATCGACTCTTTGTTGTACTGAGCAAGGAAACGGAGCACGGGTGGGAATGTCCCGAGAGTGCAGGGGATATCAATTCATTCATGACACAGTGATGTGTCCAAAGTGCCACTGACATTTTAAAAGAGGAGTCCTTTTATTCATCATCATCATAAAGCAGGTCCTTTTGCAAAACGTTGCTCTGATCACGGTCTGCCTTAAAGAAACTGTGTCTGTCGTCAGCTCTCCTGGCTCGTGTACTTTCATATTCAAGGAATCACTTATATCCTGTGCCCATCTTCGTGTTGGTCTACCACTCCTTCCTGGTACCATACCTTCTGCTATTATTTTTTTCCAATCTGCTGTGGTGCATGATATGACCAAAATAGTTCCGTTTCCGAGAAAAGATGCTGTTTATTAGCCAATCTTCCTAGATGTTCAGATCTTTTGAAATTTCAGTATTTCTTCTCTTCTTTGTACATGGCTTTCCAAAAATCTATCTATAGAATTTCAGCTCGAAAGCTACAATTTTTTTTTTCTCAACGACCAGGTCCTTTGCTCACATACTGACATACTGCCCCTGAGCCAGACAAACTTCACGTCTAACAAATGATATTTGTAACTGGGCTTTGTTTTTGACCTTGTATTGCTTTTGTTGGAAATATGTGAATTTTTCTTCTGTGTGTTTGGTTTCGTATGCCCAGATCAGACCATTAGGTGGGTCGCCTTTATGAACCCTCATGTCAGTAGCAGGTTCTTCATGGTTCCCCATAGCTGGCTCTGCACACTTTGCTCTTGAGGCCAGGTGTCTTTTGGCCAGAAGCATTACTCTGCTTAATCCTGGTCCGCAGATGCACAGAGCTACCATCAGTAGTTTGGGGTGGATCCCTTTGAGGCTCGGAATCCGGCGCTGTTCCTGCCTGGCAGTAGTCCACAGGAGCAGCCCCATAACGGTGTAGGTATCAAAGCATACTCATTAACCGTAGATATTTGAATTATCCTAACTTTTTTTTTAACTTCATTATCAGAGAGCTCCTCAAGCAGAGAGGTCACACCATCATCATCGAGTTCCAGTCAGGATGTGAGACGGCCGCACAGGAAAGGTCTTATACAGTTTTGTAAGTCAGGTTTTCTTGCTTCAGTACATTCACATCATACACAGCAAGTGCAGTGAAACCTTATTAACTTGAACTTGCTTAAGAGGTCGCTACACGGCATTTATTTCAGTTTGCGACACAAATTTAACTTTTTCAATGTGTTAGTTTTTGTAAAGTTTATATAATATACATATGAAATTTTAGGATTCTTAAGGGTTTTTTTTTTTTTCAAGATGGTGGCTGTTGCCATGGCAACCATGTTTTAAAACTGTATGTGTGCAAACATTAACATATATCCCTACAATTGACCATTATAAAATAATTTTTGTAACATTGTATATACAATTTAAAAAAAATCTTGTAGTGACCCCTTAAAACGTTTACTTGGGACAGTTGAAAATGTCGCGCGCCCACGTGGGTAAATACACTGATATAGTGAGGGTGTGGGTTTGAACCTTAACAATGCCCACCCACGTGAGAAACTGGACTATTATCTAAGCTATGTTGATCCTAGACAGTCCTGGATAGCCAAGAAAACAGCGAGTGGCTCGTTCCATGAAATGAAAGTTGCTGTACTTGTATCCACAGGAGAAGGGATAGATAGATTTCTGGATACACCCACTGTGATATAATCCAGGTGCTCAGTTAACCCCTGCGACTGGTCTCCTCTCCTGGCATTACTTAAAAGCCCCCATCAAGTGATTTAAATATTTGTTAGCTGAAGTAAACTAATATGCACAAAGACACTTGAACCTAAGTACACAATTTACTCAACTATCATGAAACTCATCACACATGATTTATTTAATAAATCTGACTAAAATAAAATGAACTTGTTTAGGCTAGTAGAGTTGGGATGATGTTATAGATGACATTAAAGTTGTACATAACTTAGCTCATCAGGACAGTTCTCGGCTTGAGACCCTGCCTATCTTTTCCAGTTTGTCGTCCTCACTGCTTTCTGCAGGTCGTTACACTCGACGGTCGGCAAATAATGGATGCCTACTAGTCTCTGCCCAATGTGGGAACTGTGATAAAGAAACAAGCGCATATTTGTAGTATCTGCTCTAGATGTACACTAAGCATGTATATTATACTAATCATCAAGCATGTTTATTTAAATAAAACATTTCATCTCTCCCTCATGCTCACATTCACTCCTGTCCAATTTGGAAGGGCTTATGTCTCACATTCCAACTGTTACATCTTCTGCCTTCCTCTACACGTCCTGTAATGATAGTCAAGTCTTCTACGTCAGGTGCCATCTCTCGTACAGACTCAAAATGACAATCAGTCAGACAGAACCAGTTCTGGAATCTATGCTTGGAACAATCGACGCGCCCAGAATGCTAACAATAGTTCTGGTGCGAATCAAATAACAAATCTCGTGGATTTACTCTCCGGGATCAATCTCCGAATTAGCCTCCCGAGAGTTAAACACATTTCAGTGTGTAAGCTGTATGTAATACAGATTCACATTAACCACACGTGAAAAGATTGCCAAAGTTATCTTCACGCTTGTGATTTCAAAAGCATAATAGTTCATTAAATTTCAATGGCAACAACATCATTTAGGTTTTACAACATTGAAACACATGTGCACGAAAAACATTCATGACACTATAAGTTAGGATATAAAGCAATGTGACAGTGCCCTACGAGAATGAAGAAATGTCCGCCTAGGAGTATTACAAAGTGATGAAGACACACACTTGAGCAAAAAGACAGTTAGATCTCTATCATCAATAAAATAAAGGTTTTGAAACTAATTTCGATCTTACCTGGAAAAATGAAACCACAATGCCAAAAGTTCTGTCTCAAGCTTAGGTTAAGCCCAACAGATGGAATGTGCTCGACAGGATCTCATTTACCAGACCTATAGTTCACCCCTTTATAACTTTTATCAAGCTCCTCCTACATTACGCCTAAAATCATTCTCATTCAGGGATATCACAGCTCCTCCCTGTGGGTGTATATTCACTGTCAGTCAGTGACTGTACAACAATTGTTTGAATTCCCACGCTCACATTCTACAGGTTCAATTAAGCTGGTCCCAGCTAATAGGCCTAGTCACACCTCCAGTCTACTTCACCTGTCATCACAATAAAATCTGACTTTGTCAATTCTTCTGCCAACACTTTCCGCTCACTGTGTCAATAGTGACGATCTGACCGGCACTCCAGTTTAGGTAACCTCAGGGGGAGATAATGGCAATTAGCCCTTGTTATCTGTTCCTGAAGGTCTGGCAGGGGGAATAACTATCTGACACCAACAAATGGTGTGCAAATCTCCAGTCAGTAAGTCTGCTTGGTCAGTCTTATCTCTGTACCTTAACACTTAACATCTGGGAAAAATTTGTAGTGTTTGATATGACCAACGGTCCAGGAGAATTAAAGGTGTGATGTGGTCATCCTATTTAGATTAAGGATGTATCCAAATCCCTATTTGTCTGTATACTTCAAAATACACACAAATAAAAGTAGGTTGAGGAAAGACATTCTGAAGTCACCGCGCGTATTGTCACAGAAAAACAAAAAATGTCTGGTACGTTTTTTTTTAGTCCTTCAGATAACAAGGGAGATAAATGGTTCTGGTTCTTGTTGTTCTGCCTGCATCAGCTTTAGACATTTGATGCTTTTGCAGAGTTTCTGTGATCTCTGCCTCTTACTTAGTCCTAACTTTCAGCTCTTGGCTTTTTTTTTTCTTTTTTCTCTGGGGCTGCGTGGCCTCAAGTGCTAGAGGTTCCAGGTTCAATCCCCGGTAAGGGCTGGGATTTTTTTTTTTTTTTCAAGTGGACGGACTTCTAGTAATTCCCCCTGGTCTCTGGGTAGTGAGATCGGACGCCGGTGTGCATTGTTGCACACGTAAAAAAAATTCCTTGGCATTTGGAAATCAAAAAGAGTAGCCTAACGGCCCTACCCGGGCAAAATTTGGAGTTAAAAATCTAGCAAAGTATTTCAGGATTCTCACCGGTGCTACAGAGCCTGTGCACTGTGCTGAGCTTCTTTGAACTCGACTTGAGTTAGAAGAAGAGGAAGAAGACTGAATGAAGGGCACTCATACTGTTATTTAAATCACCAGAGTGGTCTTCTGCCAAATCCCTTGCAGACCAACTGAACCCAGAATGGTGGAATTGTTCAACTGTAATGGGCAATGAATAGGGCAATAGAACAGAAAATAACTTCAAGTGAAATGTGTTTTCTCGCAAGGTCGCTAACAACAGAAGAAAAGACAGGGTTACAAATACCAGCATTAGAGAGAAAGTTGAAATAAGACCATGTTTGGATTAAATTGACAGAAAAAGATTTAAATGGTTCAGACATCTAGTGAGAATACAGCCAGGCCAAACTGCATATGAGACTTTTTACAGAAGAACATCTGGGAGAAAGGCGAGAGAGAGAGACCAAGAAAGAGAGGGATAAATAGTGTAGCTTAAACCTGCAAAAAGACAAACAAATTACTCAGCCAAGAAGCTCAAGACAAATTCAGAAAACCATGACACTGGGCTACAACCTGGTATCTGTGAGATGACAAAACCATGACACTGGGCTACAACTTGGTATCTGTGAGATGACAAAACCATGACACTGGGCTACAACCTGGTATCTGAGATGACAAAACCATGACACTGGGCTACAACTTGGTATCTGTGAGATGACAAAACCATGACACTGGGCTACAACCTGGTATCTGTGAGATGACTAAACTATGACACTGGGCTACAACCTGGTATCTGAGATGACAAAACCATGACACTGGGCTACAACCTGGTATGTGTGAGATGACAAAACCATGACACTGGGCTACAACCTGGTTTCTGTGAGATGATAAAACCATGACAGTGGGCTACAACCTGGTATCTGAGATGACAAAACCACGACACTGGGCTGCAACCTGGTATCTGAGATGACAAAACCATGACACTGGGCTACAACCTGGTATCTGAGATGACAAAACCATGACACTAGGCTGCAACCTGGTATCTGTGAGATGACAAAACCTCGACACTGGGCTACAACCTGGTATCTGTGAGATGACAAAACCACGACACTGGGCTGCAACCTGGTATCTGTGAGATGACAAAACCACGACACTGGGCTACAACCTGGTATCTGTGAGATGACAAAACCACGACACTGGTCTACAACCTGGTATCTGTGAGATGACAAAACCATGACACTAGGCTGCAACCTGGTCTCTGTGAGATGACAAAACCACGACACTGGGCTACAACCTGGTATCTGTGAGATGACAAAACCACGACACTGGGCTGCAACCTGGTATCTGTGAGATGACAAAACCACGACACTGGGCTACAACCTGGTATCTGTGAGATGACAAAACCACGACACTGGGCTACAACCTGGTATCTGTGAGATGACAAAACCACGACACTGGGCTGCAACCTGGTATCTGTGAGATGACAAAACCACGACACTGGGCTACAACCTGGTATCTGTGAGATGACATAACCACGACACTGGGCTGCAACCTGGTATCTGTGAGATGACAAAACCACGACACTGGGCTACAACCTGGTATCTGTGAGATGACAAAACCACGACACTGGGCTACAACCTGGTATCTGTGAGATGACAAAACTACGACACTGGGCTACAACCTGGTATCTGTGAGATGACAAAACCACGACACTGGGCTACAACCTGGTATCTGTTAGATGACAAAACTACGACACTGGGCTCTACAACCTGGTATCTGTGAGATGACAAAACCATGACACTGGGCTACAGCCTGGTATCTGTGAGATGACAAAACCACGACACTGGGCTCTACAACCTGGTATCAGTAAGACGACAAAACTACGACACTGGGCTACAACCTGGTATCAGTGAGATGACAAAACCACGACACTGGGCTACAACCTGGTATTTGTGAGATAACAAAAACATTACACTGGGCTACAACCTGGTATCTATGAGATGACAAAAACATTACACTGGGCTACAACCTGGTATCTATGAGATGACAAAACCATGACACTGGGCTACAACCTGGTATCTGGGAGATGACAAAAGAAGAAGACAGATATCGACCTAACAGTTTATACCAGTGATTCCCAAACTGCACTGCAGCCCACCGGGGAGTCGCGACCTCTTCACAGGGGTGCCGCAAAATATTATAAAATCTTCATAATTAATTTAACCTAGACACAAATAGTCATACTTTTACTTAGGTTAGGGTGCCGTGGAAAATTTGTTTAATTGAAAACAGTTGCCACGATCAAGAAACGTTTGGGAAACACTGGTTTATACAATTTCTTGTTGGTTGCTTTCCCATAACAATGACCTGGTGACCTCATTTCTTTTCGGCTTCATATTGTTTTCTTCTTCATCTCCAGCAATTCCCGTCTGGAGTGAAAGCCTTGAGGCCATCACATACACTGAACTATCGAAGGGTCTTGACCTCACCATCCCAGCAATAAACATCAGTGAAGAAAGTGCACCAGCGGAGATTGGACAGTGGGGGGAGAGGCTGGTGTGGGATTACCTCCAGCGCCAGAGGCAGTCCAATAGAAATATCGTGGATATCGTATGGTCTAACGTACAGGGAGAAACTGGATTGCCGTATGATTTTGAAGTTATTTGTGCCACAGAACTGAACACTCTCCAGAGCCTTTATATTGAGGTAGGTTTAGATTGTTGTATTATAAGGAAAAAATGAGAGGGGGGAAAAAAAAGAAAAAAATTTTTTTTAAAAGACTGCTTGTTCTGTTATGGTTTACAGCTAAGCTGTGTCATCTTGTGCCTTTTGACCCAACGCATCTGTTTCAGTAGATCTTTAGTCAGTCACATCTTATGACATGCTTGTTAAGGATCACTGGGGTCTTTTCTTGGTGATTAGTAAAGACTATCAACATCGACCACTGGGGTCTTTTCTTAGTGATTAGTAAAGACTATCATCATCGATCACTGGGGTGTTTTCTTAGTGATTAGTAAAGACTATCATCATCAATCACTGGGGTCTTTTCTTGGTGATTAGTAAAGACTATCATCATCGATCACTGGGGTGTTTTCTTAGTGATTAGTAAAGACTATCATCATCAATCACTGGGGTCTTTTCTTGGTGATTAGTAAAGACTATCATTATCGATCACCGGGGTCTTTTCTTAGTGATTAGTAAAGACTATCATCATCGATCACTGGGGTCTTTTCTTAGTGATTAGTAAAGACTATCATAATCAATCACTGGGGTCTTTTCTTGGTGATTAGTAAAGACTATCATTATCGATCACCGGGGTCTTTTCTTACTGATTAGTAAAGACTATCATTATCGATCACCGGGGTCTTAGTGATTAGTACAGACTATCATCATTGATCACTGGGATCTTTTCTCAGTGATTAGTAAAGACTATCATCATCAATCACTGGGGTCTTTTCTTGGTGATTAGTAAAGACTATCATCATCGATCACTGGGTCTTTTTTTAAAAAGTGATTAAAGACTAACATCATCGATCACTGGAATCTTAGTGATTAGTAAAGACTATGATCATCAATCACTGGGGTCTTTTCTTAGTGATTAGTAAAGACTATCATCATTGATGACTATGGTCTTTTCTCAGTGATTAGTAAAGACTATCATCATCAATCACTGGCGTCTTTTTTTTTTTTTAAAGTGATTAAAGACTTCAAACTAATGGAGGAACAGGCAGGTTTTCGACATTGCAGATCAACAGAAGACCAAATTACATTTATTGCTTAACACATTGAAGATGCATTCCAGGAAAAAAAGCACACTATTGCAGTCTGGGTGGATATGGAAAAGGCCTTCGACAAAGTGTGGAAAAATGGGCTGAAACAAAAGCTACTTGAAAGTGGAATATCCCATCACATGCTTGGGTGGATCGTAAAATATCTTGAAAATCGATCTGCAAGAGTCAAGATACAGGGTTCAAGGAGCAGATCAGTCTCAATGACACATGCAGTTCCACAAGGCAGAGTTCTGTCCCCAATTCTTTTCCTAGTTTACATTAACGACATAAAATCAACCCTCTGTAATGGAGTTCAAGCCGTTATGTATGCCGATGATCTGGCGCTACTGAGTTCAGAGGAGGTCACTGAAAAAGCACAGACAAAGCTTCAAGAATCCCTCGGAACTCTAGAGAGGTGGTCCAATAGTTGGTACATGCCTGTAAATGGGGCCAAAACCACACACACCATTTTCAGTCTCTCTGCCAAACCCCAGAAAGTTTCACTTAGATATGGCAGTCAGGCACTGATACATGATGACTCACCGTCATATTTAGGAGTAACCTTTGACTCAAGACTCACATGGAGAAAACAGATAGAAAAGACACAGAGCAAGGGACTCAAGAGAACACAACTGATGAGGAAGTTAGCTGGAACAGACTGGGGGGCAAACCTCAATGTCCTTAAGAGGACCTATACAGGCTATGTGAGGCCAACACTAGAATATGGAATAGCTGCTTGGGGCACAGCAGCTAAATCAAATTTTCAAAAAGTCTCAAAGATCCAAAACCATGCTCTCCGTATTATGACAGGGGCAATGCGCTCCACGCCCATATCAGATATGGAAACAATTACTGGTCTCCATAATCTGGAAGAGACACAAAGATCCTCACCCAGCTCTCCAAATACCACCACTTTCAAGAACAACCCATGTACAGCCGACTGCAGAAACCACAGAAGGCTAGACTAAAGAGAACTTGCTTTATTAAGAACGCAAATGCCAAGCTCGCTGTCCTTAAACTCCCTCCCATAATACCAAATGTTCCACTTAAACCTTACAACGACTGCCCCGCTTGGCTTAGGGATAGCCTACCAACAGTCAGAACCACTGTAACAGGGGTCTCCTCCAAATCATCAATGAGCAGCACTGATATGAAATCAACTACAGAAGGAGAGATCAATAGACTTTACCCACACCAGAGTTGGATTCGAGTGTATACAGATGGTTCAGCCAAGAGAGCAGTAAGAGACGGAGGAGGAGGAATATACATAGAATGCCCAAATGGTTTAAAAATCAACCAGGCTGTACCAACAGGTTCATATTTCTCCAATTACAGAGCAGAGGCAGAAGCACTTCTAGCGGCATGTTCTTTCCTGAATGGACAACAGCACAGCAAATATAGCAGAGTGGTCTTTCTGACTGATGCTATGTCAGTTCTACAAGCAATTGTTAACCCAAAAGACACTCAGTTTGTAGACTTGACGCAACAGCTGATTTACTTAGGCTCTTCAGTAGAACAATCTGTACTGCAGTGGATTCCAGGTCACTGTGGCTTGGAAGGCAATGAAATAGCGGACAGATTAGCCAGAAGCGGCAGTGACATGGTACAACCAAATAGCGACTTAACCCACCAAGAGATGAAAACACTAATACAATCTAGTATCCAAGAAAGGTGGCTGGATACCCATACCAGATTTTCCCCCCAAGACTCACTTCATTGCCTCTCTAGAGAGGGACAGTCTATTATATTCAGACTAAGGACAGGGCACAACAGATTTCGTCAACATATGTTCAAATTTTTCGGTGTAGGAAATACGGAGACGTTTCCCTGCAGCGTGGCACCCGAAAATGCTGAGCATGTGCTCCAACACTGTCAACTGTATGCTGACAACAGAGACGCAATCTGGCCTGTTCCAACCACACTGAAGACAAAACTGTATGGTACACAAGAGGATATGGATTGCACGATAGCTTTCATAAAGGCTACCGGCCTCCTGATATAAGTTTTCTGACAGAAGGATCGAAGAAGAAGAAGAAGAAAGACTCATCATCATCGATCACTGGGGTCTTTTCTTAGTGATTAGTAAAGACCATCATCATCAATCACTGGGGTCTTTTCTTAGTGATTAGTAAAGACCATCATCATCGATCACTGGGGTCTTTTCTTGGTGATTAGTAAAGACCATCATCATCAATCACTGGGGTCATTTCTTAGTGATTAGTAAAGACCATCATCATCGATCACTGGGGTCATTTCTTAGTGATTAGTAAAGACCATCATCATCAATCACTGGGGTCATTTCTTAGTGATTAGTAAAGACCATCATCATCGATCACTGGGGTCTTTTCTTAGTAATTAGTAAAGACTATCATCATCAATCACTGGGGTCATTTCTTAGTGATTAGTAAAGACTATCATCATCAATCACAGGGGTCATTTCTTAGTGATTAGTAAAGACTATCATCATCAATCACAGGGGTCATTTCTTAGTGATTAGTAAAGACTATCATCATCAATCACTGGGGTCATTTCTTAGTGATTAGTAAAGACTATCATCATCAATCACTGGGGTCATTTCTTAGTGATTAGTAAAGACCATCATCGATCACTGGGGTCTTTTCTTAGTAATTTGTAACTCTTTGAAAATAAAGTTTATTCTTTCGTTCGTGATTAGTAAAGACTATCATCATCAATCACTGGGGTCTTTTTTTAAAAGTGATTAAAGACTATCATCATCAATCACTGGGGTCATTTCTCAGTGATTAGTAAAGACTATCATCATCAATCACTGTGCTCTTTTCTTTGTCGTTAGTAAAGACTAGCATGAGCGATTACTGGGGTCTTTTCTTTGTGATGACTGACTGACTGACTTTCTACCCCACCAGGACATCACACAAGCGATAAACACCCGATGACACAAAGTGCCACCATGCGGATGAGGATCGCCGTGGAGAGGTCCCAGAAACCGCGTTCAGACATCTGGCCATATTTATGGCCTGCCTATATTGCGGCCCCTGGCAAAAGCCAGAGTAGGGCTTCAAATGACAAAAAATTTCGTCCTGAAAAGGACGAAACTGGATAATAAGCGTGTGATTTGTAAAGACTATTATTAAATGATCACTGGGGTCTTCGTGATTAGTGAGGACTATCATCATCAATCACGGGGGTCTTATCTTCGTCATTAGTAAAGACTCATCATCATCAATCACGGGGTCTTTTCTTAGTGATTAGTAGACTTTTATCATTGATCAGGAATGTTTTTAGTTGAAATCAACCTAAACTCTGTTTACATGGTATTATTCCATTCTAACTATTTCAAGTGAAATCAAACTAATCTTTGTTGACAAGATATTATTCCCTTCTGACTTTTCCATGTGGAGTTAACCAAATCTTTGTTTACAAGGTATTATTCCTTCTAACTTTTTCAAGTGAAATCTTTTTTTATTTTTTAAGTATTTCCTTCTACATGAAATCAACCAGATCTTTGTCTGCAAGGTATTCTCATGACATTTGCAAGTGAAATGAATCTATTCTTTCTTTACAAGATATTATTCCGTTCTGACTTTTCCAAGTGAAATCAACCTAATCCTTGATCACAACATATTATTCCTTCATGACTTTTTGAAGAGAAATAAACTTAAACTTAGTTTACAAGATTTGTCACTTCTGACTTGTTCAAGCGAAATCAACCTTACCTTTGTCTACAAGATATTATTCCCTTAGTTCAAGAGAAATTAACCCAAGTTTTGTTTACAAGATATTATCCCTTCTGACTTGTCCAATTTAAATCAACCTTACGTTTGTTTACAAGATATTAGTCTCTTATGTCTTTTCCAAGTGAAAACAATCTACCTTTGTTTACAAAAGATTCCCTGATTACTTTTGCAGGTGAAGTCGACCCTGAGTTGGGATAAAGAAGTTTTCCCAGTATCATCCAAACAGATTGAGTTTGCGCTGCAGCAGAAGGATCGCTATGAGATTTACCGCGTGTTTGGGGCAGGAAACAGCAATTCAAAGCTGGTCCGCGTGGATAACGTGGCTGAAAAAATGAGGCTTCATGCTGTGCGGCTGTTCATGGTGTTGTAGTTTGCAAGTTTTAATGCTGAAACATGGCCAGTGTAAAAATGAGTTGTAACTGGGTGTTGTATAAGTTGTTTGTATTTTCTAATAGTGAAACTCATGGTGTTGTAGTTTGCAAGTTTTAATGCTGAAACATGGCCAGTGTAAAAATGAGTTGTAACTGGGTTTTGTATACGTTGTTTGTATTTTCTAATAGTGAAACTCATGGTGTTGTAGTTTGCAAGTTTTAATGCTGAAACATGGCCAGTGTAAAAATGAGTTGTAACTGGGTGTTGTATAAGTTGTTTGTTTTTTCTAATAGTGAAACTCATGGTGTTGTAGTTTGCAAGTTTTAATGCTGAAACATGGCCAGTGTAAAAATGAGTTGTAACTGGGTGTTGTACATGTTGGTTTTTTTTTTTTTTTTTTAAATAGTGAAACTCATGGGGTTGTAGTTTTAGAAGTGTTAATGGTGAAACTTATGGTGTGGAATGTTGAAACTAGTTGAGTTGAGTCAAGAATTGACATCACAGCATTCGGGGCATTCCCATGTGTGCTCCGTCCTCATCTTTAGCAGCCAGTTGAAACTAATGTTGTAAAAGTTATGAGAAATTATTGTTTTAATGGTGAAACTTGTGGTGTTACAGCTGTTGGGAGATTGTTTTAATTTTGAGGGTCAGGTCTTGTAATTTGGGAGTGAAAGATCAAACTTGTGTTACAGCTGTTGATGTTTCATGTTTTAATTTCGAAGCTCAGGTCTTGTAATTTAGGAGCTGAAAGATGATACTTGTGGTATTACAGTGAAGTGTTTTGTGTGACAATTGAGATATTGTAATAATCATGGGTTTAGTGATGTTCTGTTTGTGAAACTTGACCAATGTAAACATATGTTGCAGTGTATAGGTGTGTATGTGTATTTATGAATTTGGCAGTTATGAAGTATGCATTTTTTTTTACGAGAGTTTTAAGATTTGTTGTTAATAACAACAACAACAAAATGTTACTGGGCAATCAGAAAATAGTTATTATTTGATGGCTTCCTGGTAACATGAAATGTAAAATAATTTTTAACGCTGTTTGGAACAGTTATCGGAAATAGTTTTAAAGAGAATTCCTCTGGTATTCATGGAAAAATGTTAGATGAACCAATATATATATATATATATATATATATATATATATATATATATATATATATATATATATATATATATATATATATATATATATATATATATATATATATATATATATATATATATATATATATATATATATATATATATATATATATATATTAATGAGATCTAAATTATAGATTTGACTGAAAATACTCACGGAAATGTGGTTCTTAAGAATTCAGAGAATACCGTAGAAAAGGGCAGTCGTCCTCTGTACTGGTAAAACTCGTGAACATTTGAGAAAAATAAGACAAAACCGGTCAAATATGGTTTGACTTGTACATAAAGAGAAGCAGCATCTAGAGAACCTTGTAACAACCACCAAGATTGATGGGGAAAGAGCGGGGAGAAGGTAAGATTACCTGGACAGCTTGGCTATGTGGGTGGTGCAAGGCAAAAGCACTGGCCTGATCTGTGATCTTCTGGGATGGTGAATTGTGACCCTCAGTGTTTATAGGCAGGGTAAACGGTAATGATTTGGGAGAGAAAATGTTTTTTTGTTTTTTTTTGGGAGGGTAAGTTTTAAATTGAGAATATTTTTTATTAAAACTTGAGTTGAGTCAGTTGATCTTTAATTTCAAAATGAGAAAGGGTGTATAGATAAAAGAAATAGGCAGTTTATGGTCTCTTTACTACAGAGCCTTTGTCCAGTAGGCTGTGTTGATGTTTGTTTTCACCGGCTGTAAACCTCGGCAGAAAGACCTGGCTAATTGTTCGTTTCTGGACTTTAGCTTTGTTCCAGTACCTGAGTTTTGTGTGTAAATCTGCTTTATAGATCTTGCATCTTTGTATGCAGACTGTTGGTTCCTTGCCTCTCAGGCAGATGCACTCTGAGTTTGAAAGAAGCTCCCAGTTAGTCAACTGTTACGACATGCTTGCTAGGGAGGCAGTGGGTCTGTTCTTGTTTTCCCCCACAATGGGACCCCGGAACCCACACAGGGCTGTGGTTCCCCTCCCACCCCTATAACACGGTGTAGCAATAAAAGTTAAAGTCTAGAGAGATCGACACTTATTGGATTGGGTTTGATCCCATATGGCAGCTAGCCACCTGTTGAGCATGTCACAAACTGCACGAACCCCATAGATCCAGTGGTGATCCCTAGGGATCTCTGTAAAACCAACATTCAATGTAACCCGATTGTGTGGAAAGTCAAAAAACTGCCAGCTGATATATAAATAGATGTATAAAGAAATTGATGTTCCTGACATTAAGTTTACAGTCCTACAGTATCTCATGTTGTTCCTCTGTTGTGTATCTCGTCTCATCCTGTTCCTCTGTTGTGTATCTCCTCTCATCCTGTTCCTCTGCTATCTTGTGGTTCACTCTTTCGGTTCCCTAACAATGCACCATGTATGCTGGATATTACTCAGGTGCACCAGTTAACATGTTCTGTACATTTGTACATTTCAAGTTTAGTTGGGCAAAACTAAATGAACCCAGCAACACCAGATCACACACAATGTGCCGTACGTTTAGACCCTGTGGAAGTAGTATGCCCATGCTTTTGTTGCTGTCATTGATTTGGTCGGGCATCAGCTGCGATCTTCTAGGACTGAAGAGTTGAATGTGTAATGAAGAATGGACATCACAGCATTCAGGACACTCCTATAAGTGCTCCGTCCCTATCTTCAGCAGCAAGCCAAGAATTCCAATTACGATTGAAAGAGTTAAGAGGTGAAGTATAAACTTTGAAGAGCACCCTTTTATTTTGTGGGTTTTTCCAAAGGCGGCTATTTCCTCTTAATTGCCTATGACCGTGGTCATTACCATATGTGGCCTAGATATATTGCCTGGCGTTTTCTTTGTCGATAATTATCTGCAGTTCAGTATTTGTTCTCTACTTTTATACGTTTTAAATATTTAAAACCGTAAATGTGCCTGTTGTTCTGTTTAATAAGCCGAGTCAGCTTTCAAATAACTTGTTATTTGAACTTCATCGTTATTTTTTTTCATTTTTTTTTTTTAATTATTTAAAAAAAAAAGATTTTTCAAGCTCAACTTCATGATTTATTGGTATATTACACACATAATGTGTATGTATATCCCTAAAGTCTGGACTCAGGCGTAAATAAATATTTTCAAGAAAACAAAATTTGCTTTATTTTGTTGATATATTTTTTTAAACGTCTTTAATATGATTTCTGTCGTTTTTGATGCAAAGTTTGGTGCTCTTTGCTAAATTCACGTCAACTCAATGTAATAAATATAAATTGCCATTTTGACATGTTTACTATTTATTTCCTGTGTCCAGGCTTTAGAGCAGAGCTATTCAGCTGGTGGGCCAGAGGATTAGCTGCCAGTTTTTTGCATTGATGATGTTTCTGTGCCGGGCCTGGAGCCTCTGACCCACACGATCCCCATTTCCCACCATTTTGGCCCCTGATAAACTTAGTTGAATGGTCCTGGTTATGGGGAAAAGTCAGAATTGATTGTGTAGACAGGATTTGATTCGATCATGTAGACTCTGTTAAGTAGCTGTTTTCAAGTTTTTTGTTTTTTCTTCAGTAGCTAAGACAACCTCAAGAAAGTAGATGTATGCATGTGTCTTGTGATGTTGTATTTATTCGGCTGATTTTTTTTTTTTAAATCAACGGCCTATTTGCAATGTACTGTAAGTTTATTTGTTAAGGGCTCCAGTGCTTTTATTGGTTTACCCTTATGAGGTGGGAAGGGGAGAGTCTCTCTGCTCGGTATACAAATTCTGCATTGCACTGTAGACTCCCTTTTTGATGTTTTTTTTTTTTAACTCATTCAGTCCGAAGCCTGGGTGGGGTGTGTTAAATGTGCTACCCCTTGTTTATACTCCATCGCATAATGTGCTCTCATACTTTTTATAGATTTGGCCTGCAGGCCGCCAGTTAAAATAACCCTGGTTTCGCTCCCATAACAGAAAAGTGTATTGTTTAGAAAAATGTATATTGTTTAGTCACTATAACTGAAAAGGGTGTAGTGTTTAGTCACTATAACAGAAACATGTGTATTGTTTAGAAAAATGTGAATTATTTAGTCACTATAACAGAATAGGGTGTGTGTATTATTCAGTCAGTGTAACAGAAAAATGTGTATTGTTAAGAAAAATGTCTATTATTTAGTCACTATGGGTGTATTTTTTAGTCACTATAACAGAAAAGGGTGTATTGTTTAACAATTATTTGGTGAAATTGTGTTGCACATTAAGACCATGTGGAGATAGAGGACCTGATAGTGTGAACAATTATTAGGTGAAATTGTGTTGCACATTAAGACCATGTGGAGATAGAGGACCCGAGGGTGTGAACAATTATTAGGTGAAATTGTGTTGCACATTAAGACCATGTGGAGATAGAGGACTTTATGATGTGAACAATTATTAGGTGAAATTGTGTTGCACATTAAGACCATGTGGAGATAGAGGACCTGAGGGTGTGAACAATTATTAGGTGAAATTGTGTTGCACATTAAGACCATGTGGAGATAGAGGACTTTATGATGTGAACAATTATAATGTGAAATTGTGTTGCACATTAAGACTATGTGGAGATAGAGGACCTGATTGAAAGATAAAATGATTCTGCAGAGATATGCAAAATTGGAAAAAGTAAGACTAAATGGCTGTGGATTCTAGATAAAACAAAAAATGCCTTGGTGCCCCTGACCGTTAAAATGGTTTGGCACTGGTTGTATGGCAGTAGGCAAGTTTTTTTTTTTTTTTAGATGGTGGCCTTCGTGATACAAGTACCGTATTGTCTCCTTCCAGATGTTGGTCAGTATAGCTGAGCACTTTGTTTAATGGTATAGAGATGCAGGCGTTTGGAGAACAATGGTAAACTACACATGACAATATAGCTAATATCCAAGAAAGGTGGCTAGATACTTAAGCAAAATGTTCACACCAAAACTTGCTTTATGGCCAGGGAAAAGGCATATTCAGACTGAGGGGGCACAACATACTTAGGCCAACATTTGTTCAAATTTTTTCTGCATCAGAAACACGATGTGCCACTGGAACCTGGAGCCTGCATTTGCTAAGCGTCTGCTCAGACTAGTTTCCCCAAACTTGTCTTAGTCGTGGCGCCAGTTGTCAATTACACATTTTCTACGGCGGTCTAACCAAAGTAAAGTATGACTATTCGTATGTAAGAGATTTTTTAAAAAATTAAAACTTGTGTATCTTGGAATATTTTGCGGGGCCCCTGTTAAGAGGTCGCGCCTGACCACGGCGTTTCGGCGCAAAGGTTCGGAATCACTGCTTAAGACTGTATGCTGAACTGAGGCCTTTGTCGAAACCAAACTGACTGTGTGGCACACAGGGAGATTTCAACTGCATACTAGCTTTCATCAAGGCTACTGTATAAGCTTTTCTGACAGAAGGGTCGAAAAAGAGGACTAGATAGGCAGTATAATGGGAAAACTAATTGATTAAGGACATCCAACATAAATCTGAAAGCAAATGTTGAGGTCAGAGCTGCTGAAATTAGATTCCATCAAGGATCGGAGTAGACTCAATAACATTTGAACAGGCCAAGTTCAACATGCAGAAGATATAACATGAAAATAAATACTACTAAAATTGAAGTGATGCAGGTCAGCAGAGTTGTGCTACATATTGGATTGAATGGTACTTGTCTGAAGCAAGTTACAGAATTTTTACATATCGAGAAAGTATATTCTCAGAGGATGAAAGATTTGATCGGGAAATAGAAACAGGATGCCAACAAGCCAGTGCACTTACATACCAACCGACACAGTACGAGCGCCAAGAAACAGATTATGAACAGCATATTTATACCAACACTGTGCTACCAGTACCAGACTTGGACATTATCAAAGGCTAACCTACGTAAAATTAACACCTGTGAAATGTGATGCCTAAGAAAAGCCACCAACTTAACCATCTGAGACAAAGTTAGAAATGATATCAGCTAGATATCCAACACCATGTAGCAAATTCATTTAGAAACGGATCATGGTTTGGTCATTTAGTAAGAATGC
Organism: Candidula unifasciata; assembly: GCA_905116865.2. NCBI lineage: Eukaryota > Metazoa > Mollusca > Gastropoda > Stylommatophora > Geomitridae > Candidula > Candidula unifasciata. Next base: position 312,783 of record CAJHNH020007523.1, read on the forward strand.
AGACAGAACAGCTACCACCAATGGCAGGTGCTACACATGAAAGGATCTGCAGGCTCAGCAAATCCAGCAGCATATACACGCATAAGCCAGCTGTCGGAAGTGCTAACACAGACAGTCTGACACCAGATCTGCAGTTCATTGTTGATGGAAGCAGTACTTAGAGAAGGTCAACATAATAATGGTATCGAGCATCTGCTTCTCTGTAAACTGCCAAACAACTGAATGTTAAAGTCAGGTAGAACCACAGACAGCGAATAAATGCGTGGCTCGGTCTGCAGCATCACTGAAAGGATAAGCAGCTAACCTTAATTAATACTGATGAAGGCTTTTTAACCATAACGTTTATGTTACTGTTATCTGTGGAAGCTGATTCGTTCTTTATGGGTTTTCACGGATCATGCTGTACTATATGGACATTTACGCTATCCCACCAGCCTTGTTTCTTCTTGTACATAAGCCCGTAAAAGCGCTGTTGATATTTGGTGTCGTACGCCTAAGCTGCAATATCTACTCTTTCAGTTCAGCACGATGTGTATGTATGTTATGAACTACATAACTGTCAGCTCTGTAACATCCTGCCAAGTTGAGAATCTCCCATCTAAATACCTCCCTCAGTGACACAGAACCAGAATTCCTTATTTTATCTGGAATGTGTAGGGAATCTGATAAGTCTGTAGTAGGTTTTCCTTGGCATTGGAATGTTCAGGGAATTTGATAAGTCTGTAGTAGATTTTCCCCTGGCACTGGAATGTGCAGGGAATTTTATGAGAACAGTGTGTTAGGCTGTCTATGGCATTTGTATTCATCCTTAAAAGGATCCAGTAACAAACCCTCAGTTAGTCGCTGTTTCAGATGCTTATCAAAAAGTTACATTTCCCCCCATAATAGGGCCACAGAAACCACACCTGTGTTGTTTGCAGTATTGGCTGTAAGATTTCCTCTCTACTAGAATTTATAGGGATTGGGTAAAGCAATAAGTTTTCTCTAGTATTGGAATGTGCAGCATATTTTCTTCTCCGCGTTCACCAACTGTAAACTCTGGCAGAAAGTTATGGTTGTTCATCCACTTCTGGACTGCAGTCATGTTCCAGAACTTGAGTGTTGCCTGTGCATCCATTTTACAGATCTGACTCATTTGTATGCAGACTGCTGGTCCCTAGCCTCTTGGGCATATGCACTCTGACTTTGAAGTAAGCTCCTAATAGTTGACTCTTATGAAATTGCTTGTGGGTAGGCAGTTGATCTATTCTTCTCCCCCCCCCCCCCCCCCCATAATAGGGCCCTGGAACCCACATGGGGATGCAGGGAATGTGAAGAGTAGGTTGTCAAAGCTTTTCTCTTGTATTTGTGCAGGGAATTTAGTAAGATTTTTTTTAAATATACACACAATAATTGTACATACGCACAGAGACAGAATACAAGTGGGTATACATATATATTAAAGCAGCGGTTATCAACCTGTGGGTAACTTCTTCTTTGGGGGTTGAGCAACCTTACCCTTTCCCAGGGGTTGCCTAAGATCATCAGAAAACACAAATTCACTAAAGTTGTGAAGTAGCAACAAAATAATTTGTTTGGCTGGGGATCACCACAACACGAGGGCACCAGCAGTGGAAAGATTGAGGACCACACATACAGACACTGGAGAATACATCACACCGAGAAAACAAATTCATTACCATTTTTATTTTATTACAATATTTAATGCAAATAAGAAGAACAGTCAGTCTACAACAACCATTCAGGTTAGCCCATCCCATATTTTGCAGTTGCTCAGTGAAAAGGTAAGCAAATATTGCCACCCCAATAAAGTGCCATGCAATCTGGAGGGAAGATTGTGCTAAATTTTCTCTGGGAGGAGACTAGTTTTTTTTTTTTTTTTGGGGGGGGGGGGGGGGGGGGGGGGGGGGGGTTTAAAGGAGGAAACTAGTTTTTGGTGGGGGGGGGGGGGTTTTTGGGGGGGGGGGGGGGTTTAAAGGAGGAAACTAGTTTCTTGGGCGGGGAGAGGGGGTTTAAAGGAGGAAACTAGTTTCTGGGGGGGGGGGGGTTTAAAGGAGGAAACTAGTTTCTGGGGGGGGGGGGGGGGGGTTTAAAGGAGGAAAACTAGTTTCTAAAGGGGGAATCTCAGTTTCTGGGGGGGGGGGGGGTTAAAGGAGGAAACTAGTTTCTGGGGGGGGGGGGTTTAAAGGAGGAAACTAGTTTCTGGGGGGGGGGGGGGGGGGGGTTT